>JAVYIG010013678.1:0-45813 GCA_035222895.1 Strongylocentrotus droebachiensis
AGCTGCTCCTGACACAACCAGTAGGTAGCTGGGCTAGGCTTCTCTCAAGGCACAATGATTTGTTTTGGGGGTAAAGTGTCAAATTAGGGTCTGGTGCTTGCAGACTATATCCAGTGTCTCTAAAGTCTCACTTGTTATTGTTTTCAGCAAGAATGCACTTGGCAATGGAATGCTACAGGTTGCAACGTACATGTTATTCAGTCACTATCATTATTATTGTTTGAGGACAATCAGATGACTAATAGAGGAAGTTATGTAACAATAACATTACAACATTGGTACCATATGTGGACTTCATTTGTTTCATTAATTTAGTTACCAACAGCAAATAAATACAATAAATACGGTAGGCCTACAATGATTTTTTTTAAAAACCATTTTCATGACGAAATCGTATAGAGAGAGATAAAAAAAAAAAAAGAAGAAGAGGGAAATAGAGTATGTACGTGGCTCCTAAACATCATGTCTACAATTTCAATTCAGACAAAATATATAGACAACAAAATCACAAAGAAATACAAACGCATTGAATATAGCTCAAATTGTTGATTTTCTTCTTCTCTCATTACCAATCAATTACTTCTTTTTGTGCTTCTTGTTGCCATTTGCCCCACTCCTATCACACCCTTTTATTTTCTCTGTATTTCTTTCCATATCTCCCTCTCTCTCCTCTGTCTCCTAATGTCCCACCACTCTCTCTCTCCCCTTCTCTCGATCTTTTCCTTTCTCCCTCCTAATCTGTCTCTCCCTCTCCCTCCTCTTTCTATCCCAATCTGTCTGCCCCTCTCTATTTCTCTCTCCCAATGTCCCTTTCTCTCTATCTCTCTCTCCTCTTTATCGTTTCTCACTCCCAATCTGTCTCTCCCTTGTTGCCATTTGCCCCCCTCCTATCACACCCTTTTATTTTCTCTGTATTTATGTCCATCTCTCTCTCTCTCCTAATGTCCCATCACTCTCTCTCTCCCCTTCTCTTGATCTTTTCCTTTCTCCCTCTCTCTCCTCTTTCTATCCCAATCTGTCTGTCCCTCTCTATTTCTCTCTCCCAATGTCCCTTTCTCTCTCTCTCTCTCTCTCTCCTCTTTATCGTTTCTCACTCCCAATCTGTCTTTCCCTTCTCTCTCATCTGTTTATCCCCTCTCTCTCTCTCTCCTCTTAATTCACCTTTCTCCCAATCTGTCTCTCCCTTCTCTCTCCCAATCTGCTTATCCCCAGCTCTCTCTCTCTCCTCTTTCAACGTTTCTCTCTACCAATCTGTCTCTCCCCTCTCTCCCTTTCTCTCCCCCTCTCTCTCTGTCGAATTTCGAATACACATAGTACAGAGAGAATGGGAAGGGAGGAAGGACAGGATAGATAGAGAGAGATGGAAAGAAATAGAGAGAGAGAATAAAAGGGTGTGATAGGAGGGGGGGGGGCAATGGCAACAAGATGCACAACAAGAAGTAATTGCTTGGTACAGGCAAAATATGTTTACATAATGTATCTAGGCCTTCTATAGTAGGCCTATATATCAATTTTAGTCCATAAAATAGAATGAAGTGGTGTACAATTAACGTCGAGATAAAGCTGTCTAAAACAAAGCTGAACAAACCGATATACACTGATCTTCCTGGTGCTCAGTTTACTGGAAAAAAATTCGCGTCCAATATTCGCGTCTGCGTGTCCCTTTTGGGCCGACGCAGACGTATATATTTGACGTATACCTATGCAACAAATTTGTGGATTTTCACGTCGAAGACGTGAAAATCCACAAAATTGACGTATACCTATGCAAGGGTTTTATTGTCTTTTTACGTCCAAGACGTGAAGAAGAAGAAAATCTGCGTCCAATTTCACGTCTGCGTGTCCCTTTTGGGAGACGCAGACATGAATATCGGACGCAGATTTTCATGTCTGCGTGTCCCTTCAGGGCCATTGAGTACAGAAAAACGAAAAAATTACCAAGCAAAGGTATACGTCAAATTTGTGGATTTTCACGTCTTTGACGTGAACATCCACAAATTAGTTGCATAGGTATACGTCAAATTTGTGGATTTTCACGTCTTTGACGTAAAAATCCACAAATTTGTTGCATAGGTATACGTCAAATTTGTGGATTTTCACGTCTTTGACGTGAAAATCCACAAATTTGTTGCATAGGTATACGTCAAATTTTGCGTTTGCGTGTCCCTTAGGAGCCACCATAGAGAAGGCCTGATCTAGACATTCATAACATGCAAGCCTAGCCTCGGTGCAATCTGCTCTCAGGAGACTCAGCTAGCTTAGCTCAGGTGGTGCATCCAAATAAGAATAATTCTTCTACTTCTACTTCTACACAGGTAAGTCACGAGGTGTCTCGGTGGTTCTAAAGGTAAAGGTGAGATAATGATAACACATGGTTAAGCAAATATTTCAGTTGTCAAAAACTTAAAAGCCGAGCTGCAGCTTTTTGCAGTTGGGTTAGTCGCTAACGGGAACATAGCCGGGATCGGAGGAAACCGGTCCCAGCGATCCAGCCGAGCCCACTGGCCCAGTAACGTTACCGCAGCCGGTGTATACTTGGCGCGGCCTGGTCGGCCTAGTACTTGGTTGAGTAATCCCTTTGGCAGCTCACTCAGCTCATGATGCAGGAAGCTATACTGGGATGGTAGGTGAGGCTAGAAAGTGCAAGGAGTGCCATGAAGTGCAGAAATGGTGTGTGGACAAACGTCATTCATAGTGTACAAAGCAAAGCACTAACTCCAGGCTAGGCAGGAAGCTCCGATGCCGAAGCTTCAGATGGTGCATCGAAAAAACATTCAAACAGCGGGTTGGGCGACATTATCTCAAAATATGCAAAGGGAGTAATTACCTTTTTGACTTACTAGGTTGCTCGACTCCTCTGTGCATCTATCTGGTAACTTGAAATTATAATTTGAAGAAGTCTTCGATGGGAAAAAGGGGGTGATTCTTTGTCCTACCCCGACGATTCTTCCATGTTGTATCGTTGACTCAACATGGCGAAGAGAAAGTCTACGCATGTGCGGTAGTGCGTATATTTTTTCTTTGTTATGCAATTATCTAATTTAGTGTTTTTAATTTTTCTATCTTGAATCGGAGCTTCCTGAAGTTAACAAAGCACTTGACTTGACAGTTTTAAACACAGAGTATGAAGGGGTGACCAAAGTTCGCGCAGATTTTAGAACAAATTAGAAAATGTGATATTCGATCCATGTTTTCTCATATTCTACACAAATTTATTTATTTTAATTACTACCAAATGGACGGCAAAGTATTTTACTACCAATTGGTTCAACTACAACATTTATCGTCGAAGGATTTCGGAGATATCGCGATCTAAAAATTCGATGTCCGATCGTGCATGCGCGCTGCATCTAAAAAAGTCATAAAAACAACGAGACCTAAGTTCACGCACGGGGGTTAACAGCTGATTTATACAAAAATACGATCCATCAAAAATAAGGTAATTTGATAATTTGCAAGGCAAAATATCATACAACCAGACGGTACCAACTTATTACTTACAATTTTGAGGATATCTGCTCTCAAAATGAAGATTTCCAGACCCTTATCGGTAAGTTGGTAATTTTTCGGAACGGACGCAAATAACTGCAAAATGTGCCGATCTTTTGTCAATATTTTCACAATTTCGCACCCAATTCCAAAGAAAATTTCGTTTCTGGGTAATTTTATGATCCTCTTTCCATTGGTGATATCAGATTTTCGAAATCTTACCGATTTTTTGAGAAAGCGAACTTTGGTCACGCGCGAACTTTGGTCACACAGCCATACAGTAAAATAAAGACATGTGCAAGTATACCTAGCATAAATCAATGCAGTAGCCTGCCTGGTTTCCCCTCGCGCTTGCTTGAGCATTTTTTTCAGAGATAACTTCTCTGAAAATGAATTACGCAGGTGCTAATGTAAATCACTTTGTACTGTAGCAAAAAGTCTATTTCTAACAAATCATACCATGTCATCCTAAGCGACCGTCCGTAGTTTGCCGTCTGGCGTCTGCGTGAAGAATTGTTCCAGTCTGATCGACCTGTCCAAGCTTCGCTCGCGCACGGTTATCACGATAATGGACCTTTAAAAATCATGCAACTTGTCCTTTATTGTAATGGTAATCGGTCAAACCTGAGTCAGTAATTTGGATAGGAAATTGGGATATAACATTTTATTTAAAAAAAACAACTTTTTATTGTCATTTTAAATTTTCAAAGTTAAAGAGAAGGTTGAGTTCTGGGAAGAGGTGAAAATAATTTGTGAGCATTACTCATTCTTATTATGCAAGTGTGGAAGAACATCAGTTAAGATATGTTCCCTGAAAAGCATGGCTCTTCAAATGCCTTCATATTCTAAATATGCATGTAACATCGTAAAAATCGGGGGGGGGGGGGGCCGGCTTTTTACGCCACGTGTTTGTGTAGTCCCATATACATCTTTCTGTACAAGTGTTTGTAACTTTACCAAGACTTGGCCAAATTTCTTATCATTTTGATGATTCCAGAACCTTGCAATACACACAAATTCTTATATGCTAGATAATCAACCTTTTCTGGTCGGTTCCACACCGTTTCTTTCACAATGCAATCGCATGACCAGAACTCAACTTCATCTTTAATTTTAATTTTAATACAAAAAAAAGAAAGAAAAAAAACAACCATGAAAACAATCACAATAATCAAATGTAAGTCTAGACTACATACACTTAACAACTAAATTTGTCATACCCTTTGTAAATTTGATGTTTGTTGTGATTTTTGGTTACTCAAGAATGAAAGATAATTACAGATTAAATTAGGGCCTTTATTGAATACTTTAAGATGTAAGCTTTAATATGTCGCATTTCTCAAGAAACATAAATCGGGACAATTCAATTTTTGTACACAACCCCAAAATTACAAAACTTGCTGGTTTAATTTCTGCTATGAGGAGCATGAAAATATGAGATATGACAAATCAACATGCCTGATCATTGCAACTCACTAAAGACATTACCAACGTGTGACTAGTGCTCATTGATTAGGTATTTCTGTTTGTCTCAACATGTAGTATTGTACTTAACTCTTTGTATAATTTAGAATATTCCAGCCGTCAAGATGTAATTCATTGTGCCGTTTGAAAATTGTTCAAACAACTTCTTGATTTTACATTTTTTATGCAAAATTGTCCATTCAACATTTATGATTGATTTTCCTCACAGGCACTCTAGCTCGATGGGCCATGGCTTGGGCACGGAAGTGTACCGGTATTGCCAGGAGTTCACTGCTTACGAAGCATATATGTAGACTGCCTGGAAGGCAAGTCCAACAATGTATTTGGGCTAGAGAATGGCATGGATTTGGTATAAGACATCATGATAACAGGAAACAGTGGCTGCCAAGCTTCACCGACACAAGATGGAATCATGCTTCGGTAATTATAAATTTGGTTGTCTACTTTTGTTTACTTTTTTTGGAGCAAAAGTCGGCATGTACTCTATGCAGAATCCAAAAATTTTACTTTCATTTTCCATTCATCTTTTTATTTATCCCATCTTTCTCCTAGTCTCTTTCCTCTACATTTACACTCATTCTCTAAGTTGTCTACCCCCCTCTCTCTTTCCCTTTCTCCCTATCTGTAGGTCTCCCAACTATCTTCTCTCCTATCCCTCTCCTGTCCATCTCTCTCCATCACAGTGTTGGTATCCTCCATATCCCTGTGCATGTCTGCCTGTATTACTCTCTCTAGTCTTTTCTGTTTCTTTTAATTTTTTTTTTTACAGTTGTGATTGTTTTAACTTTACTATTGTTTTTTAGTGCCAGCCGCACTGGACATTCAAACTATTGTAAGTATAATTCAAAGATGTAAATCTCATATGGGTAAACTTTTCGTTTAGACAATTAAAGAATATATATATAATATATACCCAACATGGATTTCAATGAGTTTAGTCATTAACCAAAGTTCCACTTTTCCTTTACTTGTAGGGTGTGGAGCCAGCAGAAAAATTGAACCCCAGCTTCATCATTGAGCAACTGAGTTCTGACAATGATAACAAGGTTCTAAAAGTCACATGGTCTGATGGTGCAGTGAGTAGGTAAGTTGAAGGTCAAGTCAATGATGAAATGATGTTTAATGAAGGTCACATGGTCTGACAGTGCAGTGAGTAGGTAAGTTGAAGGTCAAGTCAATGATACTTGGTACTTGGTACTTGGTTGGGTAATCCCTTTGGCAGCTCACTCAGGAAGCTACCGTATTTGCCGGCGTAAAGGCCGTAGTATTTTTGGAAGAGAAAATATCAAAAAGTCGGGGTGCAGCCTTTACGGCGAAAGAGTAAAAAAAAAAAAAAATCAAGTCAAAACCAGCACGAATTTGCACATATGGGACTACGAACGGTACAATAACTATACCACTATGGTACAGGACATTTCAACACATCTTACCGACAATTTTATCTTGCATTGTTGACATGAATACGAAAATAAATTGCTAAACCAACATTTGCCGATAGATCTTGATCTAAGTTTGTGCCAATGCATTGCAAAAGTAAAGAAAGGAACCATTTAACGAGCTGCCGCGAATCATCCATCCGAAGTCGCCATACTGTTTTTCATTTCATGCAGTTTCGCATTACATCGTACATTGTGGTAGGGGTATATATCGGATACCAAATCTGCCCGCGATCACTTTTTGAGATAAACTTCCGGTAAATTATAAGAATATTGATGAATTTGGTATCAGTTTGTACAAAAAAAATAGTGTTTTACGAGAAAATTATGATTATTTTGTTTTGTTTTGGTTTTTTTTTCATTTTTTTTTTCATTTTTTTTTTTTTCCTCTTTGAAATGTCAAAGTTGGGGTGCGGCCTTATCGCCGGCAAATACGGTATATACTGGGATGATAGGTGAGGCGAGTAACTGCAAGGAGTGTCATGAATTGCTGGAATAGTGTGTGGACAAAGCATTTGTTAATTTACAGTAAAATATGCTAAGTCCAGTGAAAGTAAAAACCAAGCTAGTAAGCTTATATGATGTAAGAACCAAGAGGGGACTGCATCATTCTGATGGCGGGGTAGAGCAGCCTCCTTGAAGTTGGTTATTCCTTTTGCATTGACTGCTGAGCCTGGCAGATGGTTCCAGATCCTTATTGCTCTTGGGTAGTATGAGAACTTGAAGGAGTCGATAGTTGCAACATACTTCAGGTTGTGGTCGTGTCTTCCGAAGTATGTAGCAGGGATGACAATAGTTGGTTTGGGTATGGAGACAAGACGGTGATGGATCTTGTAAAGGAGGTGCATTGGTCGAGGATTTGACGTGTGTGAAGCGTGTCCCACCCTAGTGCTGCCACAAGAGCCGATGGATGGTGACGTGGTGTATCTGTACTCACGGTACACAAAGTGAGCCGCTGTTCTTTGATGAAATGATAAGGAAGGTAACATGTTCTATTGGTGCTATCAGTAGGTCAGTTGAAGGTCAGGTCAATGACAATATGATATCTGTTAAAGTAAAGTTACTAATTTGATGAATCAATTACCTACAGCTTTCTTGCACTTTGTGTGAAATGATAAGATATGAAATATGCAATCTCAAGGTTATATCTGGTAGCATGACACTGGCTGTACTCATTTTTATTGACAAAGCAAATCTTTAATGATATAACATAGTGGGATATGACACTTGTGGATTATTAAATAACTGAAAAATTCATGCAATGTAAAGCTTTGCCTGTGAGTTTGCAATTTTTATCTGGAATACCATTTTTCGTTTGAAACTTTATAGTAATCAGTATAGTTACGAAAACATATGTTTGTCAATCATAAGAGCATGTTGAGTCAATCTCTATCACCTTCCCCATCCAAAGTCACCCTACAGTACATTTCATGAGAATTAGGATGTCATTTTAATGACAGACACCATCTTATTGCATCATATATTCTGTTAGAATGTGGATAACAGGGGGATCATGTTACAGAATACTATTATTTGTTTTGATGATCTTAACATGTAATTTAAGCTTATACTGTGCTGAATCTATTGCATACAGGAACAGGGTGGTCCCTACGCTTAGCCTATGGGAATAAGAGAATTTAGTAGTCAAAGGGTTAAGATTCAGCAAGCAAACTTTCTTTTAATCCTATGAACTTTCTCAAAGTCAAGTGATTCTTAACATTTTCTTGCTCTCTGCTGTCCTGAGATATTGGTTTGGTAGAGGCTCAAAATGTGTTGATCAATGTAGCTTTCAATATGGATTAGTAGACAGGTATGTTACTCGTGCATTCTCAAGTTTGTCTTTTATCCTGAAAGTATTTCACTCATACTCTGCATTGAGCTTCCTCTATGGTTTCATTATTGCTAGCTAAGACAGCATACAGCTGAAGTTTGTTTCATATATGCCTGTCATATCATTTTTTGTAAATATTTAAATCAATTCTCTCTTCATCTCATTCAGATATAATACATCATGGTTGAGGATGAACTGTCAATGCAGTGCCTGTAAACAGCCCGACTCAGGTCAAACGTTGGTCACCATTGGAGACTTTCCTGCTCCACTCACAATACACTCATCTTCTCACCAACATAGTAGGTTTATTGGATAATTCACTCATTTTCTTCTCATCCAAATACAGTCAAACCTGTATGTAAAGACCTCTCAAGGGAGACATGAAAACAGGGGGGTGTTTCCCAAAGATCCTAAGTTGAACTTATCTCTAAGTTTGACTTAACAATTATGGAAAGCCGTTAGCAACCTTGAAAATATTTGTAAAATTTATTTTAAAAGGCATAAAATGTTGATTCATATCATTCATATTTTCTATTATCATGTGAGATTTCATGTTCTTGATGTGGAATTTATGTAAAGTCTAAAATACTTGAATTTTTGCTTTTGAATATATTTCATTTTAAGGCTGCAAATGGCCCTCCATAATTTTTAAGTCCAACTTAGAGTTAAGTTCTACTTAAAATCTTTGTGAAACACCCCCCTGGTCTTTAAAAACAGGTTCTATTCATATGGGTTTCAATGAGAAATCATTATAAGGGGAGAAAAATATGATCCTTATAGACAGGTGGTCGATAAAGCAGGTTTAACTTTACTATGTTAATGTGGTGATTGACCAAGATCTTGAAATGTAAAAGTGGAAAGGGTTTTCAAAAAGCTTTAAATTTTAAAGATCTAAGTATCTTTATACACGTTTTTTGTGCTAAACGTTTAACCGTTAAATGTATAAACTTGGCGGCAGTTATTGTTTTTAGAGCTCCGTAAGGGCAACAAAACCTTGCCGATAATTAATGTTTTTAGATCTCCGTAGGGGCAACAAAACCTTGCCGATAATTATTGTTTTTAGAGCTCCGTAGGGGCAACAAAACCTTGCCGATAATTATTGTTTTTAGATCTCCGTAGAGGCAACAAAACCTTGCCGATAATTATTGTTTTTAGATCTCCATAGGGGCAACAAAGTCTTGCCGTTTATTATTGTTTTCAGATCTCCGTAGGGGCAACAAAACCTTGCCGATAATTATTGTTTTTAGATCTCCGTAGGGGCAACAAAACCTTGCTGATAAGTATTGTTTTTAGATCTCCGTAGTGGCAACAAAACCTTGCCGATTGGAACTAAGTTAGACCTAGTAATAATGTTTGCTTTAAAACTAAAGATGACAGATTTTTTTTTTTTCCCTGATTTTTTTTTTTTTTTTTGTCTTCAAAATAAGGGTGCGCCTTATACACAGAGATTTACGGTAATGTTTGGGATGTTTTAGTTACAGGTCTTAAATGAGTGGTGTATAATTGAGAACTTTCATTAGTTACTTGCAATTGAAAATGGTTATTAAATTCTTTAAAATATATAATTATTATTCATTTACAATAGTAAGCTCACAGTGAAACATCCATTGTGCTGTGTGAATATTAATATAGAACTAGAAACTTATGACAATGATGGTAACCTTTCACAAGTAAACAAACAAACATATTTCAGAATGGACTAACAACAAAGAGAGTAAAGTTTTTTTTTAATGTTTGTATTTTCTGCATAACAAAAACAATCTTTTGAAATCCAATTACATGTAGCTTCCATAGACATTGTTCATTAACATTATTGACTATTTATTTCTCAGATACTATAAAAATAATATCAAATGGTTAGTGTATTGTATCTAACTATATTAGTTATAATTGTTTTCCTCCTCAATCAGCACATGTGCTTGCATTCATAAGTACATCATTGTTGACATGTAAATCATTTCTTTTTTCCTAATTGCAGAGTCAAGTTCTATAGCAATAAACTTTAATGAAGAATCTGATCACCAGTGCACCCTTCCTGTCTCATGGTTGAAGCAGCACAGTTACTCCCCGACTGACCTAGAGGTCAAAGCAAGGTTACGAGATGTCAAATATCTTGATGTGAGTCAAAACATGTGATACATCTGTGATACATGTCTTCCGGCATCAGTATAGTATAAACTCAAAATCAGTAACAAAAGATAATTTATTTCATTCTTATTGGAATTTTAAATACCTGCATTAATACAAATTTGATTTCCCCTTTCTTTCTCTCATATTAGGTATTTTAATAATATCATGTATTTAAGTGCAAATTGCTCATTTACTGATGCTATTTTCTGTGTGCAAACAACAAAGTTTGATGCTTTCCTTGTTGAAAAGTGAAGTTATGAATGATATTTCAAATAGATGTTATTATATCCCTCATGGAAAATCCTTATTCAAAGATTGGTCAAGAGCTCTTCATGTGATTATTCATATATCCTCTAGAAGAGGATTCTTTTTGGAGATTGAAAAAACAGCCTATTTCTCTTGGGGGCAACCGCCCCTGGAGGAAATAGGGGGCTGCAATCTATAGGGTCAGTCCATAGATTCAACTAAATTTCCTCAGGCCCTGTATATTTGTATACTATCTGCTTTAAGGAATGTCCAAAATCTACATTGGAAAAAGAAAAATCTGGAGTACAGAATGTAACAAACGAGCAAGAAATATAAGTTTGTGAAAATAACAAGAAATCAACAGGCAGATTCATTTAAGCCTTCCACCTGTCAATCAAAAAGTAAAACCTACTTTCAAACATGATGAAATTCTTGAAACTGCATTTTTTTTAAATCAGACTGAGTGCATCTAAAAGTACATTTAGACTCGTATGAATGACAATGTTGTCATCATTTAGCCTAATTGAGCCTAAGTGTTAAAGAACAGGGCCTGCATTATATCTAGATCCCAATATTAGGATTTGCACCAATACATGAAATTGTGATTTTAAATCATCTAACTTTAGTTTATACTTATTTCATGGTCATTGGTGTTAGTAAGAGCAGTGGTATTTTTTTCTACCTGCAATGAAATTATTTGACCAAACCATATCACTATCTCTTCATCTCTATTTGTATTTTCTCTTTCTTAATTGATCACTCTATGTCTCACTTTCTTTCTCTCTTCTTCTCATTCTTGAAATTCACATGTTGTAGAGTGCTATTGGATCTTTCAGATGCGAAGATGTCAGGAATTCCGAAGGTGACTTATTTGAGTAAGTATATCTGTCATGATCTACACATGAAAACAAAAATATGGAAGCCTGTATTGCCACTTTCCACAAACATGTTATATTCTCTTCCAAAGCTTGCTTTTTCAGACTGTAGAACTCCTTCTCAGATTTTTATATTCTACCATAATCTGGAAAGATTGGGAATTTGGTTATTATTAGCTCAGTAAGAATGGTATCCCATTTACATTTTTTTTCCAGTAGCCCTATAAGAGAACAGTGTCTTAAATGAGATAACATTCTTTTTTTCCAAATGGCGAATAATGGAAGCTTGATGAAGCTAGGGCTTTAATAGCATTGTCTCAAAAGTGACAAATAGACCAGACAAAACTGACCATTCTGATGTCAATATCACTTGTACTTTTTGGTATCTTTTGCTTGGAGTGGAATTTTAAAGATATTTTTAGCATTTTATACTATTGTTCAGAGCTGGTTTTGTTCATTGTTGATACATTTTAGGTGGCTTGATCATCTAAATACATATGGAATCACGATTTTAAAGAACGTCCCTGTGTGTCCTGAATCGGTGACAAAGGTATGAGTATTTTGTATCTAGCCTACTCAAATCTAGTAGATTAAAGGCTCTGTCAGGCATGGCATGCTATTGCTTTGATTTCACTAATTTACTGACATAAACAAACAGAGAAAGAAATTCCCCACACATTTTTGAAAATCTTAACCATAATACATAAAACACATTGATATGATCCTTTTTTTGTATAGATTTAGATCATGAAGAAAATTGATTTACAAATTCAGTATATTCTATCAAATAGATGTAAATGTTTTAGAAAGGAAATCAGACACGTTCATGAAATATAAGATTTATCAAATGAAGTCATGTGAAACTTATTTTATTGTCACAAGCTGTAAGTAAGAATCTCCAAAGACTTAGGTCAGGAAAGTGAGCAAAAAAGTATTAGTATTGATTTATATTCACTCTGATGACTTTTCTTTCGTGTGCAGGTTGCCAATATGATCGGACCAGTGACAGAGACTTTATATGGACATGTGAGTAAATTGCTAGCTTGCTTCATAGAAATGTTGCAACTGTAACTTTTCGTTATCCTGTCATCTTCATGTACAAGTCGTCAACTTTAAGTCGTCAACTCCTTAAAGTAAAACTTGAGTAATGAAGCTATGTCTTGCTAGGATTAGAGCTGTGTCCTCATGTTATGTCTGAATAAAGTGGTTTCTGCTATAATATTGGTCTTTGATTATGGGCTGTCCAAAGGTCTACCAACTGCCTAGGTACTTTCTCAGCCTTTTTCATTTGATTGGTCTTCAAAGCACCCCTGTTTCCTGGGAATGAATGTGTGTTGTCTTCGTCTATCTGCAGTCTATTACAATTATGGCATTAATTGTGTATGGTTTGTTTCTTACCACCAGACTGTAGAAGAGTCTGTGGAGGTTTCATAGCTGTTTCAGGTTTACTTACTCAACAATGTCTGTTCAAGTTCAAGTTCAAGTTTTATTTCGACATCTGATTTAAAAAAAGTACAATTTATAATAACAAACGTTAAAATGAAACATCTTCAATTGAAATCATAATCATGATTGAAATCATAATGAAATCAAAGGCCAATGGCCTATAAAGGTTATTCCCAAAAATAATAACATTTACATAAAAGTTTCTTCAATATACTAAAAACAAGATAGAAATACAAAGATTAAAATGACACAGAACATCAACATATAAAATTGAACCAGACAAATCCATTACAAAAAAACAGAAAAGGCATTTATGTAAAAAAGTAATCCTAGTTATATATTTTCATTTACAAGATATTTCTTGAGCTTTCTTTTTTTAAATTGTCACTGTTGGGCATATTTGAAGTTCTTGAGGCAATTTGTTCCATAATTTTGGTCAGGCATGAATAATTGTTGTTCTTGAGAAGTCATAAGCAAACATTAGTAGGTGGAAAAGATTTGATTGACGAGTTTCATAAACTGGACTACTTCATGATGTCATGAAAGTCATTAACATAGCTTAAGTGACCACTTGCCCTCTTCACAGTCATAAAGTGAAGTGCTTGTGATGTCCATCATGAAAGAAGTGGTTCATTCATGTTTCTGAGGCTTGACCAATAGGATGGTGTTGATTGGATCATGTGAAACGTAGCAAACTCACTGCAGCAAAAGGAAATATAATCACGTTTCATAAAGCAAATGCATATGCCCAATGATTATTTTGCCTCTGTGTCTTGTGCTATATTTAATCACAAACACATCTGTCGATGCCAGTGTCAACCATTGCCTTTTGTAGACTTTCTCTATGCCATCTTTTCTTGGCACCACACCTTGTGACTATCACTCATGGTGATGTGAACCACTCCTGACACTACTACACTGGCTTGTCTATTGTTTATCTCATGTTCACTAGATGATCTTGTGCAATCTTCTCTAGGGCACCACACCATGTGACTATCACTCATGGTGATGTGAACCACTCCTGACACTACTACACTGGCTTGTCCATTGTTTATTTCATGTTCACTAAATGATCTTGTGCAATCAAATGCAATCTCCTCTAGAGCACCACACCATGTGACTATCACTCGTGGTGATGTGAACCACTCCTGACACTACTACACTGGCTTGTCCATTGTTTATTTCATGTTCACTAAATGATCTTGTGCAATCAAATGCAATCTCCTCTAGAGCACCACACCATGTGACTATCACTCGTGGTGATGTGAACCACTCCTGACACTACTACACTGGCTTGTCCATTGTTTATTTCATGTTCACTAGATGATCTTGTGCAATCAAATGCAATCTCCTCTAGAGCACCACACCATGTGACTATCACTCGTGGTGATGTGAACCACTCCTGACACTACTACACTGGCTTGTCCATTGTTTATTTCATGTTCACTAGATGATCTTGTGCAATCAAATGCAATCTCCTCTAGAGCACCACACCATGTGACTATCACTCGTGGTGATGTGAACCACTCCTGACACTACTACACTGGCTTGTCCATTGTTTATTTCATGTTCACTAGATGATCTTGTGCAATCAAATGCAATCTCCTCTAGAGCACCACACCATGTGACTATCACTCGTGGTGATGTGAACCACTCCTGACACTACTACACTGGCTTGTCCATTGTTTATTTCATGTTCACTAAATGATCTTGTGCAATCTCCTCTAGAGCACCACACCTTGTGACTATCACTCATTGTGATGTGAACCACTCCTGACACTACTACACTGGCCTGTCCTTTGTTTACTTTCAGTGTTCCTATTTCATGATCACTGGATGTTAAATTTAAAGAGCATGTATTCCAGCAAATTTTGATCCATTACATTCCACAATATAATACATATCAGTAGCCCTGTCAGTAGTTTGAAACTGCTTTCCCCAACAGGCCCTGAACATGATACGTTACATTTATTACAAGGAGTTAATACAACTTTAACAGTACATAAACACAATCAGAACAATATAAGATTTTTTTACAAAACATATCATGACACAAGTGGCCAGTTTGTTATTTGCTTGATGACGTAATTCTAGTACAAGGGTAGCACTTGTTTTTAGAGCCTATCTTGGTGTGAGGACCTCATATTCAGTGTATTCTGGTTGCAATTGAAATCTCCTAGTATCACATAATTAGTTTTACAACTGCAACTTCTCATTGAATTCACAGCCCTTCTCTTTCGAACGAGGTAACATCCATTTATTTGCTGTATTGGATGTGACTTTCATGTGTAAGCACTCCAATTACACTTGTTTTAGAGGCTCTCTTGGTGTGAGTACGTCATATTCAGTGTATTCTGGTTGCAAATGAAATCTCCTAGTATCACATAATTAGTTTTACAACTACAACTTCTCATTGAATTCACAGCCCTTTTCTTTCTAACAAGGTAACATCCATTTATTTGCTGTATTGGATGTGACTTTCATGTGTAAGCACTCCAATTACACTTGTTTTAGAGGCTCTCTTTTTCAAGTTCAAGTTCAAGTTTTATTTCAATTCAAATCCATAAAAAACATGATACAGATTATATACAATATAGAAAACACAGAACACACACAACTTGGTGTGAGTATGTCATATTCAGTGTATTCTGGTTGCAATTGAAATCTCCTAGTATCACATAATTAGTTTTACAACTGCAACTTCTCTCTGAATTTAAAGCCTTTCTCTTTCTAACAAGGTAACATCCATTTATCAGCTGTATTGGATTTGACTTTCATGTGAAGCACTCTAATTTAGAGTGTTATGGTTACAAATGCAGTTGAATCTCCTAGTATCACATAATTTGTTTTACAACTGCAGGAGAAGTCCTAGTCTTGTATGAATCCATAATGCTTTGGAGCTTCTGGAGTAATGCAGTAATTCTTCTTGAATTTTGTTTGTGAAACAAAGTGACATTGCATTTCTGATTAAAATTCTGAAGCATTTTGTTTTGGGTTCTTGAACCTATTCAACTTGCCACACTTCCCAAATCATCACACGTGACATCTTCTAATCTACATCACTTTCTCCATGCTCCAGAAATTTGTCACTTGCCAAAGCTACTACATCTTCAACATTTGGTAACGGTTCCTAAATCTTAGTCTATTACAGCAGCTCACACAAAAGAACGCTTAACTACAGCTCCCAGATCATCATAACATGTCTTCACAACTTCACAGCATCATCATCACTTGCTGCTCATCCTATATCTTTCCTACTTCCTACATGGTCCAAATCTTAATCAGTTGCCTTTATTTGCTACACCTCCCGAAGTGTTGTCTCTTGCCACGTTGTGAAGTTATTGTTGCTTCATAACAGCTCACAGATCTGTTACATTACAAAGTAATTTTCAGCTATCATTTAGTATGGTCAGGTGCTTCTTAGGAGATTGTAGGAATGCCACAATATATATCAAAATTTTGGCATGATCTTTTTTACTTTTTTGTAATCTAGCTGGCTGTGTTGAGGCCCTTTGAATACAGCATTGTTCTATTTGATTCCATCACATTGATGTTGGTGTTATGTAGCATACTTTGCAGTTCTTGCTCCTTTCTTGTGTGAAGGGATGAGCCACAGTTTCATACATTTTGACTAAGCCTAAGTGTAAAATTAAACATTATGCTTTATTGCATCTTTATTGCATCTTTATTGACACGTTTCCATCTGTGATTCAATATCATCCTCTGTCTTGCTCGTCTATGGTGTAGTACTTTAAGTATAGGTGAACCTCAACGCAACTTGACAGGTCATAGATGCAGGATCTATCATTACTGTCATAGATTTCTATATACGTCACTCTCGAGCAGAAACAAACAACACAAAATTATCAAACCAGACAATCTTTAAAAATATGCATCATGAGTTGAGTGTGAGTTTATTTTATTTATACACGGTAAAAGCCCAAAACAGTTCGCAGACTGGTTTCAATCAGGGCTGTGTTGATAAAAAGCAACATAATCATGACATATAAACAAAAGTAATATGACACTGACCAATTTACAACCATTATACAACAATATATAACAATATATATAAAATAAGCTAAAAACACTTTAGTAATTAAAAGTATATTGAAAGGCCTACGGTAAAAGATCATACAGTATATATTACAGCATCTTTGTAATATCATATCATGCACTTAAAAATGGGAATGTGTATGAATCATCTTTTAAGTAGTTCCAATTATAGAGGAAGTAGTTATATATTAAATTTACTGCGTTCCTTTTGAATGTTGTTGATACATTATTTCAAGATATCTAAAAATCTTGTTACACTCTCTCTATCCTTGTTTTTTGGTATTCAAACTTCCAGACGTTTGATGTGCAGACGGAGGACAAACCTATCAACGTAGCGTACAGCACGGTAGGCCTTGGCTTCCATGTAGACTTGGCCTATTACGAGTCTCCACCCGGTCTCCAGCTTCTTCACTGCTTGCAGTAAGTTTCTCTAGTTGTTCAAAGTGTATGGTTACAAGCTATCACAGGTTTCGCACTGATGTGCTGGCCTACCAAAGGATTCTTGCTTGAAATCCACTGTAATTGGATTAGTGAAGGTTTACAAAACAATGTCAAGGAAAAGTTACTTCAAATGACAACCGGATGATCTTAAATTGTGTATGTATACTGTTCTACTAGTCCATTGGTGTATCCATCGTAGGGTAAAGATGGTAAAGATGGCATATAATAATAATAACAATACTACAGCATTTGTTATGCACCATCAATGTAGTAAACTATTCTGAGGCGTAGAGGGAGATTATTACCCTGGCTTTAGCACGGCTGCCTTTACGGTGCTCTAGCATTTCACAGAATAATTCCTGCCAGGTATACCCTTGCAGTTCGGAAATAAATGGATACAATGTTCCTTTTGGTAGAGCAATTCAGGTGCCAACTGAATGTTTTAAGTTTTTATATATATATATATATATATATATATATATACTTTATATTATATACTTCTAATTCATTGGCGTATCCAGCATAGGACAGACACAGCTTATAATAATAATAATAATATAATATTTAATTTTTATATAGCGCTTAAAAGAATTGAGTCTCCTCTGATGAGTCACATTGCAAGGAAACCACCTAAATATTTCCAAAAAACTCTCTCTAGTGCTTTTAACCATACCAAACACATATATTTAACCCCATATTGATCAATTCTCTTGTAGCTAGTAATAAGTAACATTGAACGTCCTCTGACCATAACTCACATCATTACCCTGTAATAGTTCTATACCACTTGACCCCTACAGCCAGCAATAACCGTTTTACATTCGGTTGTTATTCATGTCGTAGGTTTGATGACATGGTGTTAGGTGGAGAGAGTACAGCCAGTGATAACCCTTTTATATTTGTTTGTTATTCCTTGCATAGGTTTGATGACATGGTGTTAGGTGGAGAGAGTATTTTCCTGGACGGCTTCTGTATTGCTGAAGAATTCAGAGAGAAATTCCCCCATCATTTTGAGACTCTCACGAGGGTACCAGCCACTTTCCAAAAGTTTCACTTTGAAAGGTATGTTATCAAGGGCATATATCTAAATACTGTATTTATAGGTAGTAGTAAACTGTAGTAGAACGTTCAGTGTCAGTAGAAATAATACTGATCAAATCTGATGTCATGATATACTGATTTAAGAATATTGCAGTGATCATGATTTTCTAATGGTAATCATCCATGGTAACAAGTTCTGAACAATATAAGATGGATTCAAGCAAGATTTTGGCTATGATATTTAAACATTGGCATCCAAGATAATTCTTCATGTTTCTAAGCATAGTTTCTCATATTTTCTATTTAAACAATATTACCTGAAAAAAATTGCATAGTGGTTATACACATTGAGATAGAGGTTGAAGGACTACATTAGGTTTCTCATTTCTCAAACCATTTTAATTTTAATAATAAACATTTATGCCTATGCATATGTTGGCGTTCACTGTTATTTTTCATAGTCCATTATGCTTTTTTTCTTTCATGTTTTCTTAAAATGTCATAATGTATTAGGATAATAATCTGCAGGTATGTAACTGAGCAGTTTTTGTGGCATCTTGCTGCCGATGTATGGGTTTTCTGTGAAATCACTTCTTGTAGTTACACTTCGGTAGTTACATTTATATTTTGTTTGCTACCATACACAGAGCTAATCCAGCAGCATACATCTACCAGAGACCACATATCAATGTGAACAAAACAGGCCAGGTATGTAAATATTCATCCTTGAACAGGATTCCCAGCTGTTCTGGAAATCAGACAAAACCTGGGAAACGATTTCCAATTTTTTCCACAAAGGGAATATGTAGGGAAATTGAGAAATTCACTCAAAGAAGAGAAAAATCAGGACTTGCTTTGAACCTAAAATATAAAGTAATTAGTCTCTTATTATGTTTTGTCTCCTGTCCAAATGATGTATCCACTCGATAATTTTTGGATATGATGGTGTTTCAAACTAGAAATAGATGGAGAGAATGATTGTGAAAGGAAAGATTCAGGAAGAAAGAAGAAATTTCGACAAGAAATTGTTGACAGATACCTTGATGTTTTAAAATGCTGGGAACCCTGTTGTAATTATTTATATGGTTTTTGTATAACTTTTCATACCTCTGTCTTTCTATATTTTATCTTGGACTGTAATCAATATATGAAGATTTCAAATAGATATTGAAAAATGCGTTGTTGTGGTTTAAACCCATAAAAGTGCAGAGGTGCCATATGGTTTTTACCTGTAAGAGAAGTTTATGGAATGATTTTTATCAACCAGAGGAATAGAACTGAGTTATCAATAAGCTTTAGTTATTACACTGAAAGTACCCCACTCTTCTTTTTATTTGTAAATTGTCTGCACGACCTCCTCTTTGCCTGTCTCTCTTTACCTCTTGTTCTGTTGCTCTCTCTCTCTCTCTCTGTCTCTTGCTTTCTCTCTCTCCCCTCTCTGTCTGTGTGTGTGTGTGTCTCTCTCTTTCCCCTCCCTCTCTCTCCCCCTTCCTCCCTCCCCCTCTCTCTCTCTCCTCCTCCCTCCCTCCCTTCCTCCCTCCCTCCCTCCCTCCCTCTCTCTCTCTCTCTTTCTCTCTCTTGTACTCCCTCTCTATACCTATCGCAGTATTGAGTCGATAAACTGCATATGCCTACTCGTAAATCTCATGATCAATATACAGTGCATCCCAGAAACGATGAAACCCCAAAACAAGCAGTAATTGTGAGAAAACTATGAGCTCTATTAGGCTTGAGTCGGTACGGTCGATCACACCGGGACCCGACCGTTGCCGTCGGGTCCCGGTTTCGTTTTTTGAGAACCGACGCTCCGAAAAAAATAATGAAATATGGAAGAAATTGCAGTTTTGCACAACACTAAAATCATTCCACCTTGAAACTTAAGTATTTAATTGTTACCAATCATATTCTAGCTCATCCTGAATCAATCCGAACTGCTGATATAAATATGGTTTGCAAAGCAGTTCGCCCCATGGGGTTGTTGTTGCCAGCTGCTAGCTAGCTACTGTACTGGCCGGGTCTCTAGCTCGGCAGGAGTAATAAATCAGGTTGAAAGAAACATTAATGTTTGAATAATAAAACGGCTTTCTAAAAAGTACTTGTTTACAACATACCGATCGAATAATTTTTAAAAGACAAAATGGATATTATTTCTTTGATTTTGAACACCGCATATGCTTCTTTTAAAAGCTGAAAATTACTTGGTAATCACAAGAAGTTTCGATACGGATAGCTGTTGCGAGGCAAGTTCAGACTAGTCTCGGAAAAATGCGCAGTGCTCCTCGTAGTTAGCTGTAATCCGTTTCAGAACGAACCCAAACAAAGACGTGATCGTAGCGAGAAAAAATCATTAAAAACTACGAGAGCACAATTGGAAAGACAACTACTCAAAATTATCGTAAGCAGATACATAACTTGGAGGAATAATACAATAGTTGTCCAAGAAAAGCCACAGAAATAGTGATATTTAAGGAGCTACTTTAGGTACAATCATTATCGGAATGGGCCTGCTGATATGTCCGAATTACACGTTATTTGGTTTCTAGCCTCGTGTTCTAACACGAGGCTAGAAACCAAATAACGCCCTCTGCGGTAAAAAGCAGTATAACAAAGGATTCGAGTATTTGCAGCAAGCCCCTTGCGATAAAAATGTACCCAGTTACTCCTCGATTATCACAATTTCTTTGGCATTTCTTGGGCGATTATTGAATTCTTTGTCCAAGTTATTTATCTGATTATTGTAATTTTGAGCAGTAGTTGTCTTTCCAATTGTGCTCTCGTAGTTTTTAATGATTTTTTTCTCGTTACGATCACGTCTTTGTTTGGGTTCGTTCTGGCACGCATTACAGCTAACAAGGAGCAATGCGCATTTTTCCGAGACTAGTCTGAACTTGCCTTGCAACAGCTATCCATATCGAAACTTCTTGTGATTACCAAGTAATTTTCAGCTTTTAAAAGAAGCATGCGGTGTTCAAAATCAAAGAAAAAATATCTATTTTGTTTTTAAAAATTATTCGATCGGTATGTTGTAAAGGAGTACTTTTTAGAAAGCCGTTTTATTATTCAAACATTAATGTTTTCTGACCCGATTTATTCAACCTGCATGAATCAAAATGGCGTCTCGATCGTTGTCTTTCTATTTTTGCTCCAGTTTTTCTTCTTTTAGAGGCACGATAATGGCACTAAACATCGCCAATCATGGATAAAAATAATGTCAAATGGAAGAATATACCGATCTGTGCCGAGGTATGCATGTGTTGATTTATTTGACTGATAAAAAAGGTCACTTTTAAGGGACATACTGATGATATGCGCTTTTTATAGAGGCAAGTGACAAATCCTGCGAGCTGATTTCGGGACACCGGGTCCCGATCGGTGCAAGGCCGTCGGGACCCGGTTTATGAAAATCCCGACATGACTCAGGCCTAAGCTCTATAATAAAATAGTTTCTTGCTTTTCATAAGGTAGAAGTATTTTGCTTTCAGATGATATAGTGATTGTTTGAAAAGCAAGGAATCGTACATATATACTGTTCATAGTTTGTTCCCAATATCCGGGGGGGGGGGGGGGGGGGGGGGTTCGTTTTTTCTAGGACGCACTGTATAGTCAGGTTATGTTGAACCTTCAATGTAATTCAATATTACATTGTAATGTTTTGTAAGTACATCAATACCTAGCAACATGATAAACAAAATATGCAGTGATGCACAACAGGCACTTGAGGTACTTTTAATTGCCTATTCACTGGAGGTCTCAGTTACATGTATCTGCAGATCTGCAGATTATTAAGAGCATCTAAAGCACATCAAGTAGTTTGCCTGAAAATGGTAATGACTCAGTGAATGTTAATCATTGACTATTTTACAACTATACACAGGTGCCTGGTACCAACAGACCTCTGAATTTTAACTCCAGAGTGTCCCTCCAACTGGAATTTTTATTTTATTCAAGAGGAGCCTTTAGTGGACAGACCTTTAGCGCACAGACTCTAAGATTTTCAGTCTGGACCCCCAGTGAAATATGTTTGTGTGGAGCCCTGACTATTGAGTAGGACCTAATCCTGTGTCTCTCAATGTTTCTTTCAAAAAGTATGCTATGATTGGATTAGTATTGTCCTGTGTTTAGTTCTAAGGATGTCTTAATATTTTAATTTTTTTGTCTGTCGGAGGAATTTAATTTTGCTTAGGATGTTAGCATATGATATGACAGTACATGTATGCTGTTGCAATTTATTTCAACCATCATACATCCTGTCTAGACTTTTTTCACTGTTTTTACTGTGTTGTATTCCCATCTTTCTTTTTCCCTCTTTGTCTGTTTCTGTTTCTCCATCACTATGTTTTCTTTTTCTGTTTCCCTGTCAGTTTCTCTTTCTGTCACCCTCTTCTCTTTCTCTTTCTGTCACCCTCTTCTCTTTCTCTTTCTGTCACCCTCTTCTCTTTCTCTTTCTGTCACCCTCTTCTCTTTCTCTTTCTGTCACCCTCTTCTCTTTCTCTTTCTGTCACCCTCTTCTCTTTCTCTTTCTGTCACCCTCTTCTCTTTCTCTTTCTCATGTCTTTCTGTGTTTTTCTTCTTGTCTCAAGCTGTATTTCTCTTTCTGCATATCCACTTTCTTCTATCTCTCTCTTTTTGTTTGTGTTTTCTATCACATTATCAAGTTTTTTCTGACATATGCTACAGCTCAATGGATGACTTTTCAAAATTCCACATCCTGTTTAAAGAATGGTTTCGGCTCTTTGTTTTGGTAAATGGATGATTATCATAGGGCTTGGTAACGGGGAATTCTTAACATCCTGTTTCGATGAAAGAGTGATTAAGATGGTTAGTGTGGAATTCTAAAGTCATGAAAGTTTCCGTTCCAAATACACAATAAAAAGCCACAGGGCATAAACCCATTTTTAGGGCAAAACTTTTATTCTTTTAAATTCTATGTTTGAATAGACATGTAGAGAAACTGTTCAAAATTTATTAAATTTTTGAGTGTATTGAAAACAGTGATTTTTAAATTTTTCAACATGTTGCCATTTGTAAAGCTCTTTGATACCTTTTTAATTTACTGTACGCTTACATGTTTTTTTCTTTCTTTTTTTTTATTCAAAGAAATGATGGCCTAGGTAATATGCACATTGTTGCTCAAGGGGCATTTGCACTGTGATAATGATGGTCTCAATTTATGTATAGTAAATACATTTCTTACATGCTATAAAAAATTATAACTTTTGCATTGGTTACATTGTGTACACAATGTGTGCACAATTATCTCCACTGTCTGAGATGTGTTCCCTACATATGGCCACCATGAGGGTATGTGGCAGAATCAATCACAACGGCCATGACCATCACCCTACCTTGTCGTTATTTATCTCCTGGGTATGGAGTGGCAAATGTAAATTGATTTTTGCCAAAGGACGTACATGTTATGCTACATGTATGTGTATTTCCATGCTAGGGCTTGAACTCCTGACCTTTAAGCATTTTAAGTACGTGTTCAGACCACTCAACAAGGACAAAAGCATGTGGTATATATCTGGTTGAGTACATGCATAACCATTAATCATGTAGCAAATGGCAGTTCACCTTCTATGTTAATTGTACCTGTAGTGTCCTGAAGGTAATTAAAATAATAAAATTAGGTACTTTCATATTCTGGTGGGTTTCAGTTTCCAATGGCTCCAAAATTAAACACTTTCACAATCCTTAGCATTGTGCCTCCATTGGTAAAATAGGCTGCCGTTTATCACTGTCATTTAATATTATCAAATTTTGTTTAATTGCTCAAGATGCTCATTATCATAACAATCTTTTGGTATCAAAATCATATTGTTCATTGTTATAGTATTTATATCTGTAGAATCTTGTGGGGTTTTACATCAGCAAAAATAATCCTCACCATTTATAGCACAAATCTAAACAAGTGCTTTGAAGGTGAAATGGATATTTTAATGGGAGTCGCATAAATGTGGACTGTTGCTCGGTGTGAATTCTTTTAAAACAAGATTTCCTTTCTAGGGCTATTGTGTATGAGACAATTTGTCAATTTTGACGAAATTCTTGATCAAGATTTGTTTTGGGGGTAATCATAAAGGACTCTCAGGTTTGGATATGAGTGCTATAAAATATATAATATTATTGTTGTCCGTGTTGTTTCTAAATAATTCTCTAGTCACTTAAAGGGGTTCATCTTTTTTAGAGTAACAATACCGGTGTCTTAAATAGTGCATACATACAGTGACATAAATGGAACTTTGACACATGTGGCAAGTGGCATGGGACAGAGAGATGTTCAATGTAGCATATGAAAACAGTCAATTCCTATCACTAACAATAAACAAAAAAATCTCTCTGGTACCACTATGCAATCAATTTATTTGTTCATTTAGTGTGTATAAATTCTTGCCAAAATGTCACTACCCCCCCCCCCCCCCCCACCTCCAATATGGTATTACCCCTTAGCTGTCTACGTAATACAGAACAGTGTTGTTAACTCAATCAACCCATATTAATAGATCAGGGTGCAGGTGTTTTGGGGTAAATTTTACCGCTATTTCCAAGAACAAGCGTGTTGCAAAACCTGATGAGAATGATGATGGATGTTGCAAAAAGTTGGGTCTTCCCCAAAGAAAATGAATTTTACAGGTTTAATCTTCTCCACTTCGTCGTGCATGATGGCTACAGTGAATCCTGCTTTTACCTATGAAGGAGGCTATGATGCAATTCTCGATAATTGAAAATTATTTAAAGAGTAAACACTCTATCTATATCTTTTGGGCAGTTTTTTGTAATGATTTAAAGTTTGACTCCAAAGTTCAAGTCTGTGTGTGTATGTTTGGGGAGGGGAGTTATAATTCCCCTTCCTTCTCTAACTGGAATTGTTTTGTTTTGTTTTGTTGTTTTATTTTGGGGGAGCATGGTTCCTGCAAGTTTTCAGTAATATTGATAAATGAATAAGAGAGATGGAAAGCATTTGATGTAGACTTGCCATGATCATATCCCCCTGACCTACTTAACATGCATGATTAAATATGAAAACAAACATTCAGCTACATGGCAACTAAATGAGTTCAAACTACAAAATTGTATTCTTGTGTTTCATGAGAAAAGTTTAATGAACTGCTTTTAGATTTTTTATCATGTTTACGAGCTGTGCATGGTGACCGATGTGTGTGGTTTTCCCCACAAAGAAGAATTAATCTCTTGTTTTGATCGATAGGAAGCACATGACAGTACCTACCCCATACTTTATTTTGTTAAAAGAGAGATTTATTTATTTATTTACAAGGAGAAATTTCACCATGAAGATTTAGATGTTTCCATATTACCAGGGGTAGACAAAACAAAAACTGGGATCTTTGTTTTAACTGGCCTTCTTCTATCATGTTTCACCAGCCGTTGGAATATGACTTGACCGCCTTCAAGCCAAGATGCTGACCATCCCCATGTAATACTCTACCTTCCTAATTTCAGGAAAACTATTCTGCTATTGTTTACTATTATCAAAAATGTCAGTGTTGTGGTGTTTTTAACTGGTTTACAGAAGCTTGAAATTTTTAATCTGACAATTATTGGAAATATTGTAAAGAATTTAATAAAAAAATATTATATACTGTAGTCAAGTGGTTGGTTTAAGAGGCTGTGAACCTTGGAAAATGTAGGTGATTTAAAAATGCCTATATTAAAAAAAAAGGCACTTAAGGTAATCCTGTCTTAAGTAAGCTGCACTCATCGTTAGAATGATGCTTTCAATAGGGTCAAAGGACATTCTAAAACTTTGCATCAAAACGTGGTGTTCCCCACATTGCGTCATGTCTTTTGAAGCGCCCCCAGTGCAATTGTTGTCTGGATGTTGCAATGTTATTTGATGGAAGACACACCTAGTCAGATGTTACCATAGGGTATTGCTCTTTAATAAACAAATAATGGGCTGGTACAGGGCTTGTAAACAAAAAACATTATTCATGAGGGACTGAGGATCGTTAAATTGGGGTTCCCATTTTCTTGTCCCTAGCTGCTTACTTCCTCCTTTTATTCTGCCTCTCTCTCTCTCAAGCTTGATTATTACCTGATTTGTTTTTCTCCCCTGATTCCCCCCCCCCCCTGATTTTACTCCTATTTTTCCCCAATTGTATTACTCAAAAGGGAGGGGGAATGCTATTAGAAGCCATTTTTTTCTTCCCTGAATCCTTTTTTAAAATTTTTACTCAGGGGGGAGGGGGGGGGGGAAATCCCTTTCTAAATTTTATTTTAGTGCTCACTATCACCCCTGCTCTCTCTCTCCCCCTCTCCCCATCCCTCTGTACTTTTCTTTCTGTATGTCTCCCTCTCTCTCTCCCTCTGTACTTTTTTCTCTATATGTGTTTATGTGTGTGTCTCTCTCCGCCTTTCTCTCTCTTCCCCTTCCATCTTTCCTTTATCTCTGTATAATTAAAGAAATTTTAACAATGATGAAATAGCATTTCATGTCAGTTTACAGTAGTGTATTATTTGGATGTACTTTTACTACTCATTTCAATACAAATTGACAAGAGACAAGCACCTTCATATTTCATGATTACCATGTTATTACCCCTATTTTGCTCCTCATTATACTCGGTTATTGACTGCCGGGTAAGCACTTTTTGGTTTATTTCAAGAAGAAAATAATTAGCTCAGACACTTACAGTGCGACTGCTAGTCCTCTTGATTAATGTATTCTGTTAGTTCAGCACTAATCTCACTTTAAGTTTAAAAATAATTTAATTTTGTTTTCTTCTAAAGAGGTGTGTTATCTTGAGGCCTTCACCTCTGAGGATCAAGCTTACCCTGCTTAAAAACATGTATGTGAATTTATGTTGGGTTTCAGTTGTCACAGACAATACCAGACAATATTATGTTAAGCAGCCATGGAATAACTATGTTCCATACAATCATATTTTGACATGGCAGGAGACAGTGAAATTTCCACAACCATATGTCTGCAATGTCTGGTATTCATAGAGCTGCTGAATGATTAACTCATGTGGGACTGTCTCTAGCCCATTTTTAATAGGGGGAGGCTGCAGAAAGTGCCCCCCCCCAAGTAAAATAATATATAAAATAAAATATGAATAAATTAATAAATTAATTCATTTTGTTTAAAGAATACAAAGCATAACATGTTGCATTTGCTGGCAAGAGTTAACAAAAATAAAATTGGAAAGTTCTGTTGTTGTTTTTTGTATAGGACTTTTGGGAGGTGCCCCTCCCCCTGCATTTCCCTCCCCTAAAAGCCCTGCTCATGAAAACCCTGGGATTCTATACAAGGTGACCTTTGAGATAAAAACAAGATTTGATGTTTACATTATACAGTCCTTGGATTTTGTTTATAGTTGACAGATACATGTGAAGGGCTGAAAAGTTCACATATGAAGAGCTTAATTCCAAAAGGAGCTAAATCCACTTTTTATGAAAATAGAGTTATTGATATCAGAACATTGTTAACTTAAGTACCCGTCTTTGGACAAAATTATTTACTTAAATTTGTGGAGCAATTATGAAAAAAAATCAACTTCTAATATCACTTTTCCATAGATGCCTGTACAAAATCTGGTAAACAATGGCCCTTTTCTCCGAAGTTACAAACATGGATTTAGCTCCTTTTGGAATGAAACTCTTCATATGTTCTTATAAGAGTTTAAGGCAGTAGACTGTTCTTCTCCCATTTAAGAAACTGCATTGCATTCATTCATTGAGACCTTTTCATATGTTTCCTTGAGTGTATACAAGCTAGCTGGTCATAGTGAAAGTAATCCATCGTTTTAATTGTCCACATTCCAAATGCTGTATGGAGACTTCACTTATGAATAGAATCTAGATAGAACAGAGTATTCATTTGAGCCTTGTGCCAAGACTATTATTGGGAATACCCTTGTCAGTTTGCTATTGCGCAATACAAGATGTAGATTGTGTAGTCAATTATTCATGGCCAATAGAGCTAGCTTTGTGTAGTGTATTTATGAGTGCTTGTATGTAAAGGATCACTGCACATGGGTTTCATCATCAACCATTTTGTAACACTAACATCGACCAAAGGGCTGGTAGTAATAATAATAATAATAATAATAATAATAACAATAACAATATTTATTAAGCACGACATATCCATCTCTATAGAGACGCTCAAGTCATAATACATCATTTTATCGTGAATGATAATTGGTTTGCAATTTCCAAAGTGTACTATAACCTGAAAGTATTCTCTTAATTTCCTTTCTCCTGAAAAGCAAGCTAAATACCATATATACTCTTTTCAGTATCCATCCATCCCACATGCCAATGGTCATCCATCCCACATGCCAATGGACATCCCTGTTTAGGAGTAGAAGATTCTTGATGCTGTATTGTTTGGCTTTAATTCTGTATTTTTTGGCCTTGATTATTTTTGTGTTTAGTATGGCAACATTATTCTTTTTCAGTTACAGATCGAGAGGGGATTTTTTTTCTCTTTCCATGTCACAAATTTCTGATTTGAATAACAAAGGACTATTATCGATTTATTGCTGAACTATTGTTATGGACATGTGGGGGGGGGGGTAAGCTTGGCTCCTTCATGCATTTAGATTTCTCTCAGTTAAGAATCCCAAAGCATGTATGGTTTGTTTACTGATGATTAGCAAAAAGTATCAAAGCCCTTTTAATGACTTTCCAGAATTCACATCTTTCTTTTCATTTTACATGTATGTGGCAATCAACCATAAGATTTGTAAAAGCAAGTAATTGCTTTATGATATTCATGAACTCAATTTTTGCTGCATTGTGATGATGATGATTTATGAGTAAATGTTAAGTAGGTGTGCATAAATCTCACTTATTATTGGTTTTTGTTTTACTAACAAATGAGCTGTATGTACTGAAAGAGAATTCCATACAGATGCTTGAGGTATTTCTTTCCTAGTTCATGTATAACTATGTACAAGTGCATTTACTTGGGAAAAGTAATATATATATATATACGTTTTCAATAGGATATTATGTTTGCCTGGCAACTGCGAATTCTCATTATTTCAAATGTATCAAAATACACAAATCTGAAATACATATTTACTCATATCCTTCTGAGAATAAATCTTTGTTAAAAGAAATTCAAATGATTAAATTATGTATTTACAAAATAGAACAAACAAACAAACTCTGGCTATCAGATACAGAAAGATATGGTTGCTCCCAAAACATGAAAGGGGGTTATTGAAGTCACTTTAATCTTTCTAAGTATTATATATTAAAAACAAGTCGTAATATGAATTCATGTCACTATATTTTAGCAAATCTTTAGAGATTCAAAGTGATTCACTCTCAAATGGGCAAGGTCTTAAAGTCTCAAGGAATGAACACAGTATTTATAAAACATTACAGAAAATAAAAGCAAGATGGCGTCGAAGGTTTCTTCTCAATCAAGAGTAGATATCAACTTGCAGGTGTTTCATTTTTTGTGGTTTTTCCCACGCGCACGCTCATCAAATATCGCATTACATGTGTAAAATTATCCTGTCTGCTAATTTCTAGGAATGTTATCTGAATAATTATTTCATTTTTTTTTTTACTCACACCGGATGTTGTACTCATTACATGTATTCTTTTCCCTTCTCCATGATTTCATTTCATAAAGAGGGATCAAAGTCTAAGTTACATGAGCATTGTGGTTTCTGTTAAATGTGTTTTAATGTCATTTATTCTATTCATGTTACATTTGAAGTTAATGGAAATTACTAACTACTTTTGTTCTTTGAAAAAGAAAATACTCATCAAGTCGTGGTTTTATTTTTTTCATTTAATTTTTTTCTCCAAACATGCCATTGGTCATTGAAACTTTGGTACGAAAACTGAAACATGAAGTAGATAACTAGCAATTTGAAAAAGAAATGATTTAGCTTCTAATGAAAAAATACAAAATATATTTATAATGCACTTTACAGTTGAGGTTTTTCCATTTTAGAAGTACCTACTGGCAAGGCTTGTGAAAATACTTCTTTTGTTATAATGATATAGGAGATTGTGGCAGATCAGATCCAAGATTCTTTAAAGGGGGGGGGGGAGCACAATTTTGGAAAATATGTCAAGCAAAGAGTTTTTATATTTTCTGGTGTTTTGGGAGATCAAAATACGAAAGGTGGCACAAAAACACACTTAAGGGGAAAATTATCATTTCATTTACTTTAATAAGGTATACAAGATTGTTTTTAAAGAAAATCATGGGCCAGTTGTAATCCGCCCCCTCCCCCCCCCCCCTTTAATCAGGTAATGGACTGGCACATAGTTCAAATTCCATTCATATGGAATTGTACATGCATTACCAAGGCGAATATATCCTTTATATATTTTGTTATATTGATAGAACCTAAAATCATTTTACCCCAGTGTATTTATCTAAGCAAGTTGAGAATATATGTCTTGCAAATATGTCCACCTTCTTGTAATTTATCTATTTTATAGACAGTTAAAGAGAAGGTTGAGTTCTGGGAAGAGTTTAACAATAATTTGTGAGCATTATCATTGTATTATGCAAGTGTGGAAGAACATCATATAAAAAAGTTCCCTGTAAAGCATGGCTCTTAAAATGCCTTAATATTCTAAATATGGCATGTAACATCATAAAATCGGGACTTATTTTTATGCCACATGTTCGTGTAGTCCCATATACATCTTTCTGTGTACAGTGCTTGTAACTTGAGCCACATTTCTTATCATTTTGATGATTCCAGAACCTTGCAGTACACACAAATACTTATATGCTAGATGATCAACCTTTTCTGATCAATTTCACAATGTTTCTTTCACAATGCAATCGCATGAACAGAACTCAACTTTATCTTTAAGTGGCCAAGGTGAAAGGGTGGGGGCCAATTATTTTGTTTTGAAATGGGGACATTAATAACAGTCTGCCCTTGTTTGCTGTTTATATCCTGTTTTTGTAAATTCTGAGCACTAGGATACTTCATCTAGGCACCTCTTCATTTCCTGCCTCTTCAAACCAGGGGAATTCCAAACTGATGGCCTAGATTCCTAGAAGCTAATGTAATTTATTCACTGCTCTTCTTCTCCCTACCCCCCCCCCCTTGTAATGTGATTGGAATTCAGCTGATGAAATAAAAACAAAACAAAACAGACTAAAATAATAAAAAAAATATAAAAATAAATAAATAAGAAGTATAGGTTAACAGGGAAACAGACACTGAATTTTCACTTTGCATTGGCATTGTGCCATTGTATTCTACTCATATTTATTATTGCTGTTTGTATCCCAAATTGAGAGAGCTAATTTGATAATCTAGGGTTTTTCCAGATATGTGTTATCTGTTAATATCAGTTCTCATACAAGCTCCAATGATCACAAAGAAACTTTGCAGTATGAAGTGACGCATCGTGTGAAATGAACTTTAAATTTAGATCAACCGTATTTGAAACTCCCCATTTAATTACTTATTGGGATTTGAACACAAAGGAAGTTTTTTTATGACCAATTTGAGAATTTTACTGTAGTATTCTTTAATTTATGTAGGAGCCAGCAAAGCACTGAGTAACCAGATTAAACAAAAAATAAATAAGACAAACTGCAAGTGGATGATATGAGATATACATGTATACCATATATAACAAGTTATTTTTTAAATGAAAATTACTGTGGTAGATCATGAGTGAAGAACAGCTTGAATGTTCTACTTTCTAATTGAAACAATGAGTCTGTCTGGGTTGTTGCTAATATCTCAAAAAGAAAGAAGAAAGAAATATACAAAACCTTGTTCGAAAAGTGTACACATATTATGTAAATATTTTCATAATATAGAACTTAAACTGGAAAAAATTATGAACAGCAGACCAGGCACTGTACTTTTACACCACAGTCAATTAGCTGCTAATGTTAGATTAATCACTTGTACATGTTTTACCCCATAAGGATTATTGTTAAATTCCTATGGGGAATATCAATAGGATGTTTCAATTTCTTTTATATTGTAGGATAAAAGATGGAAACTTGCATCATAGCTTATGTTTCTATAATTTTTAGTAGAGCATTCATGAATTATTCTCCTTTAAATCACAAAGAATGGTATCACAATTAATCCTCTGAAAATATTTGATGAGTCTAATGAAATACTGGCTAAACAATGGAGGTGATGGATTAAGACTAAAAATGTATAATATGTGGAGGTGATAGATAAAGACTAAAACTATAAATATATATATATATATATATATATATATATATGTGTATATATATATATATATATATATATATATGTAAGACCACTGATATGTTGCCCGGCACAGATTTTATTAAATGTCAAAAGTTCACATATTTGCGAACTTTACAGTTGTAAAGGTACAGTTGTTTTCATTTAAAAAAGTACCGGTAGTAAAACTGATTATGGTTGTAGTTTTTAAAATAGGATAGCCTGTTGTAGCCTTGAACTGTAGAAATGAGCCAAGGATAGGTTTTTTGTGGGAGGTCAGAGGAAATTGATTAGGCATGCAAAATAAGGTCACTGGGAATCCCCGGTAAACTTTTTTTATTAATGCGGCAAGAAACATGGGTTTGAAATGTGTAATAAGAAGAAGTTTATACAGTTTTAAAAACAGTATAAAATCTCCCCAACTTCAATGTTTATTATCCTCAAAAACTTACAATTTCCAGAAATATTTGTTGCATTTGTATAAGACCCAATCAGTCTTTTGCATTTACTCTTGATGAATTATGACCTTTGTTTCTTGTCTTACAGAGGGGGCACTCAAACAGAATTATCAATAAATTTTATTTCAAGAGTAAATGAGATAACGTTTGAATGTGCAAGATTCTTGGGGATGCACACAATTGCTTCTTGGAATTGATAAGATGCTGTCTAAAATTAGACCTGATTATTTTTTCTGTGATCTCAAATGAGATAATAAAGTCCAGTAAATCTAGAGATATACTGTGTAAATACATGTAATATGCAGTATGTACATGTTGCAGAAGAGTATATAAAACAAAAGCGATTTTCTGCGAATGAGATAAATCCTTCTTAGAAATATGTCGGATTTATTACTATTTAACAATAAATCTGAACCTTTGATTGAATCGTTAATCAATGAAATAGTATTGATTTTTCCATTTTAAGAGAATCCATTTGTTGATTCATGATGATGAAATACAAGTAGATAATAGTTTATTTGTTTTAAATTGTTTTACTACTAGTGGGGAGTTTCTCTTGGAGCTATAAACTGTTATTAAAGTAAATGCTTTATTGGGGTCTGTTTGATGACTCTTCCCATATTGGGGATGTTTCATATTTCATCCAGGTTTTCTTAAAGAAAGTATCATTCTTTGAATTCATTACAAATTCCAAAGATGTTATTCTGAATACAGTTGCCAACCAGTCTTGATGCCATTGAAAGGTCTAACCACAAAATGGCAGATCACGCTATCCTCCCGTCTTTGGAGGCAGTTTCCAGCTTCATACAAGAATAATATTTAAAAAAATTGACAGCCTCATCTCTGTACATCCATAAATTCCATCTTTTTTGCTCTGAAGCCACTGATAACTAGAACTTTGAAATGGCCCAACAGGGCTTGTTACATAAAGAATTGTGTTTTTCTAAACAAAACTACTATACATGTACTTCTACAACTGTAGAAGTAGAAAAAAGGTCAAGGGCAACTTGATTGCATGTTAAGAATTCGTTTTACGGTTGTTGTTTTTTCTAGTTTTTTTAGAAAACAAAAATGTTGTACAATGTTGTGCAAGAAGTCCCAAATGTGTTCATTATTAGCTTATTCATGCTCATGAGAGTTTTAGCCTCGTTGAGGCCAGGAGCAAGCCTTTGCCAGTTTTGATAGTCCTTCAACTTGACCCAAAGTGCTACAATCACCCACTCCATTTGAATGTTTTAGATGGTACTATAGAAACATGCTATTTTATAACATATGAATGTACATTATGGTAGCATATGATTAGTTACCCGTGTCAGTTGCTGCATCATGACAGCCCATGAGACCGTTCGTTCGTTCGTTCGTGTCTCCTTAGATCAAGATTAATGTATCTTGATCTTCGGAGTAGTTGCTACAACCGGCCGTGTCAGACACGCTGCCCCGGGGTGCGAGATACGACTCTTGTAGCGTACCCCCATTTAAAACAATTATACAATAACAATTAACATTACATTTAATTAATAGTATGAAACTATTAAAATTACTCTCATGTTACGGGAAAAAATAGTATATATCTTTGGATGAATCAATTGATTTGGTCGATCCAGTTCGATGGCACAAACACGGCACTACTGGACAGAGATCCTAATAATTACAGAGCTTGGTCTTGTTGCTCTGTTCGCCAGACCGTTGGCACACAAGACCGACAATGTCGCTTTAGCGCACCTTCTTAAAACAAGTCATCTGAGGATTCATGAGACCAATGGGCCTCGAGACCAACATGCCAATCTCTTGGGCCTTTTGACAATTTTTTTGGGGTGGGGAGTCTCATGGGCTATCAGTCTACTGGGATGTCCCAATTCCTGATTACATTTCGGTTCTTTGTTCTTAGCTGACATTACCAACTATTTTTCTCTTTTTTAAAATGTCATTTCAGATAACTGCAGTTACATGGTCCCCACCTTTTGAAGGCCCCCTCGCCGTACCAGAGGTAAATACAGAACATGTACAGAATGATTACAACAAAACTCAATGTGCTGCTAATATAAGTATCAGCTTGCATGGTGATGTAGATATCAGTAGGCTTACAGTTGCACCATGTGAGAGAGGGAGAGAGAGTGGGGTAGGGGGGAGGATTGGGGAGTCCTGAAAAGGACTGTCTGTAATATTTCTTTCTTGAGTGTGTGTGTAGTCCTGAAAAGGACTGTTAGTAATCTTTCTAGAGAGAACTATAGCTCCGGTTGGAGAGGACGGGTAGTAGGAGAGGCTCGACCTTTCAAACAGGTTGACTATCCATCGTCACGAGTGGGGAATAGCTGGCGTGCGTGGGCTAGTCACTAGGTTGCGGATGTTGGGGTGCTATAAATCAATGTGTATCACATTTTGTTAATGCTGCTATGGTTACATTAGATGTGAAGTTTGTGGGGCTAGTATTGGACAGCTAGAAGAGCAGGAACTCTTTCTGTGAGAATACTTTCAATGAACCCCCCTCGCATCATGTCTTGTTCATTTTATGTGTGAAATAATAAGCAACATGAACAAAGAAGCTTCTAAAAATTATAATTAAAATTAATTTATTTTAACTGTAATACTGTATAATTATTCAAAAAATGTTTCACAGCCTAGGCTAAATTGTATACATTTTTACCCCCCCCCAAAAAAAAAAAAAAATATGCATATACATGTATAACAATACATTACAATACTAAAAACATTGACGTACCAAGGTAGATGATTACCTCTGTTACAAATCTATCAATTCTTATTGTTGGTACCTCCATTAAACTTCTTTTGTCAAACTCACATTGATTGATGGTGTGACTTGACAAAATTTAAGTGTTTGTTTTCATTGTCTGTGTGCATTCAACCATTGGCCATCCTTTATGTGCATGATTAGTCTACCGGTGCTAATGAAGTGTCAGATCTGTACAATATCTGCACTTTGCCATATAATTCAAGGTTTTAGCCATTTTAACATACTCTTTGCTAATTGTCTACTTCCTATGGCTATTATTCTGCATGATGTTTCCACACGCTTACACACTTTTATGTCAGTGGATTATAGCCTCTCCCTGTGTTCATGTTAATTAAAAAAAATAATCTATGCTAATCTGCTTCCCTGAAATACTTTGACATTATGCATAAACTATGGAATGTTCTTAAACTGTTACATCTATGGGTGAATGGTCATATCCATGGGAGTATAATTTCATCTATTTTCATGTCTGAAGCCCTAGCCCCTCCCTGTGTTCACCCAAGCATTTCTGTTCATTTGTATCATTCCTTTTTCTTTTTTCATTCCTTAATCCTCAACATTAAAATGTGCAAGCATGATCTCTCTCCCTCTCTCTTTCCCTCCCTTTCTCTATACGTGTGTCTCTCTTTAGCTCACTCTTACCTGTCATCATCCAGATTACAGACCATCTGTAATCTGATATGAAATTTCTTTTCATTTCTCTTACTTTTTTCAGGAGGATGTAGAACCATATTATGAGGCCTATAGAGAGTTTAGTACTCAGTTAGAAACTTCAAATAAAGTGGTAAGTTTATGTATAATTTCTTTTGCTCTACAATAGAGATTTTGAAATTACTACTTTCTGACTTCTATAATCAGTTTTAAAAGACTACCGGGCAATTGAATTCCATGTGCATCTTATGTTTTATTTTTACCCCAATTTTTTTTTGGTTCATTTTTGAGAATGTACATATGTCGATTTTTCTGTGCAACCCTTCATCTTCCTAGTTATTCAGAGGAGTGCAAAAAAAGCATGAGCTGTAATTTCTGATGAAGCTCTCTTTGTCTTTAGTATCTGAGAACAAATAATATTGAGGTGATTGGTCATCTTGCATTAGTTTTGATCTTATACGGGTCCTAGACCCTACCATTTTGCTTGCTTCTGTAAGAATGCCAGACAAGCACTTTGGATATTTTTTTTAAAGATGAAATCTCAACCATACTTTTTTTTTTGTATATCTTAAATTTCCAAATTAAGTAATTTAAAGTCATTGGCATTGAGTACAGGAGAACTAACAAGTATATCACTCAATCAAATGAACATGATTAATGCAGGCTAATCCTATGAATGTAATTTCACACACACACACCCTTCCGTGTTTGGATGATTACATCATCCAAAGTAAACAAACTCTGTGGAGGAGAGGGGGAATACCCATGTGTGTCCAATTTCTATTGTCATTGGTGTTTACCAGGTACGCCTGCATCTTTTTTTCTATGAAAGGTGATGACAGAATCAGTTTTGTTCAGTTTACCATGATTTTTCTTAATATTGCTTACCTAGAATAGCATGTCATAGGTCAGGATTGTTAATACTTCTAAAATCTGACATGTTATAGGTTTAGGCATACTTAGCCAAAAGATTTAGTGAGTTAGTATTGTGTGGTATGACTTGCATTCACATATTTATGTTAAAACCCAAGCCAGGGTCTGCAGCAAAATAATAATACCAGAATTAAAAAGTTCAACAAATATACAAATATTTCCTCACGTACTGCATCTACATTAATCAATATTTGAGTTATGATAGATATTATTAAGATTCTTCTGCAAGTCTGTCACTTCCAGATGTTCTCTTTATTTAAAAGAGTGGATAAATCATATAAGAGGCAGAAAGATGCTTGATAATTATATTCTACTGTATATAGAATTTACCTTATTATTATTATCATTGTAAATGTATGTACTATCGATATACCTGCATTATACAAGCTTTTGTTCTCATTGCTCCCAAAAATTACACTTGTGTTGTTGTTGTTGTTTTAAAGCCAAATTTGGCTGTTTTACCATGTGCCGCATTTGGAGAGTTTGCATGTTGCAAGCGTTGAATGGCTGCACAGTCGAGCAGCAAATTTGTATTCCCTTTTTCGATTTACTGTGTATTGCCAGTTGCACTGCCGCCGCATACACGGCCGTGGTAAGGCTGAGCGATCGCCTGTTCTATACGCACATACATGTATGCCTGTACCCTCTCAGGGGCGCTGCTCCTTGACCCCCGCTGCGGTATGCATCTCCAGACCCCCGCTTAGGGTACAGATTTCTTATTTTCAAATGTTCCCAGGCATACATCAGACCGCAGCTGGTATTACACCTGTCAATAATTTCACATCAACAATTCTGTACTTATTACATGCTGGCAATTGACAAAAGACTCTAATGTGTTCAGTGGCCATCCATGCTGGGATATTTATGGCTACATTTTAATTCAAAGCTTTTCAGCTGTATTTACATTTTCCTAATGGCTTGTGGAATGAATTGATTTTTCTGTTGTACAAATGGAACAAAGCAAGTAATGTAACATACTTATTTAATGGGGGGAAATGAAATCCAGGTGATATTTGTCTCCATCTTTGGCCACACATACAACCTCTAGAGTAAAATGGAAAAGCATTGAAAAGTTCTGTATAAGGAATGAGTACCACCAGGACTATTTAAGTGTTTTGACAGGGCTTACCAAAGTATGATGGATACTATTCTCAAGTATTTTTGTCATAATTTTAACTTAGTATTCAGTCGCACCAAAATTTGTTTGTTAAATGCTATGCTCTTTTATTTTTGACTCCTTTGAATTTTCTGCCTCTCTTTCAATCTGTCTTTCCCACTAGCATTCCCCCAACAGTCTCATGACCACATATATTGTAATGTTTCATCATCTGTATTCAATTGCAACTTGCAAGTTGTTATATTTTGTTCCTGGGGTCCCCAAAAAGCTGTTAGCTGTACAATTCAACAATGCATTTCTAACACAATTACAAAGACTTTCATTAAAAAGTCATCCTACGGCTCTATCAATAACTTTCTTTCTATCACTTATTGAAAATGTGCAAACATTACAATGATGCATTAGGTCATCTGATCGTGATTTCTATGGGATATTCAATAAGGAATTGGAAGTGCCTTTGATTTAATTTCTTGAAAGTCTTTGTGATCGTGTTTTCCGAATGTAAAGCAGATGCCAGTATGTTGACTAAAATCATATCTTCTGCTTATCTTATGACAGGTTTCCTATAGGTTGCAGCAAGGTGATTGTGTTATCTTTAACAACAGGAGAATATTCCATGGTAGAATGCAATTCCAGCAGAATGGTGGCGTTAGACATCTAAAGGTATGTAATATGTGAAATACAAAATTTGGTTGTCTTCTTTTAATACAGGCTTGCTACCTATTGCAGCAAGCCGACTGTGTTATTATACAAATATTATTATCAAAATGTTATTTTCTACATAAAAATGTTTTTGTAGGGAACAGTTGATTTAAAGTAAAAGAAAATTGAAATTATCTCCATGCACCTCAGTTTATTCTTGGGATATTGCCTAACAAGCATTTTGTACTCGCTACTGATTTTCTTACATGACGACCTTGTCATTTAAAAATAAAAAAACTTTTAGTTTTACACATAAAAAGAGATAGAAAACTCTAAATGTTTGTTGGTGTGACATCATTACAATCATTATTTTTAGTATCTGATGATTAAATCTTGATTTGTGTGTAAAGGAAAATTATTTTTTCATTGTAATCGTTATGCGACCATCAAGTAGATAGTACATAACTTTGATATTGTTATAAAATAATCTGTCATATTTTGTTCTTTAAAAAAACATCCAAAAGTGAATACAAGTAATGATCATTATCAGTTGTGTAGAGATGTTAATCATTATTGGGAAATGCTCTGGTAAAAAATCAAATTGCTATCATTTTTTTTGCAGTTCTATTAATAATTCCCATTTTAAAGGGGAAAAATCTGCAAAATTAAAAATAAGTATCAGTCTATATCCAATTACATGGTCTGGTCACTAAATTAGGGCTTGCATTTTGTGTGAATATGTTCCAAGTCGCTACCACTCTGAAAGGGCCATCTGGAAATTTATACTTATATTTGTTTGTGGTTTCAGTGAGGTTTTACAGTCAAACACACGTTTGTCACATCATTCTTACAGCATGCCTTTGTTCAATTTAAAGCAATCCTTGGATGTGTGAAGGTTCGCAGCTCTTAATGTTGTTGAAAAGAGCCCCTCCCTCCCCCTCTCTCTCTCTCTCCCTCCCTTCCTCTCTCTCTCCCTCCCTTCCTCTCTCTCCCTTCCTCTCTCTCTCTCTCTCTATCTCTCCCTCTCCCTATCCCTCTCCTTCTCTATTCCTCTCCCTCTCTATCCCTCTCTCTCTATCCCTCTATTGCAACTCTTCTTCCTCCCTTAGATACATTTATATACCAGTCATCACATCAAATATATTCTGTACACTATGCTTTCATGCTGAAATGTTTGTTTCGCACAATACTTTTTAAGTTTAATGTCACTAGATTTGGATTTTTTGTAAGAGATACTAACTGACATTTTGTATGAGGCTTGTTTAGTGATCCCAACATATGGATATCATGTTTGCAGTTAAATTACACCACCAACAACAACTAAACTCCCTCCTTCTCTTATACAGTACTTGAACAGATGCATAATTTGTGTTAATTAAAAAAGATACCTACTCTGTTTAACACTTTGATTTAGTCATAACCCCCCTTCTTTTCTCCCTCTCTCTCTTTCTCTCCCTCTCTCTCTCTCTCTCTTTCTCTCCTTCCCTCTCCCTCTCTCTTTCTCTCCTTCCCTCTCTTTTTCTCTCCCTCCATGTACATGGCATGTTTTGCCTCATTGGTAGAGCAAATAGATTGCGTTCTTTGTTATTTCAGCTCAACTGCTCCTCAAATATAGCATGGGGAATCCCCATCATACCAATCTCTCACCCTGCCCCTGGTAGAATCATTTTTGCCCTTGTATTTATTTCAGATATGGACTTACTGTATGCAAATAAAGACCTCGCTTGAGGAAAAGAGAAAAACAAATATGATGCAGTTATTAATAAAAGCGAATTGTATGTTTATTTTATTTAATCAGTAAATAAATATATATGAAACTCCCACTTAAGTGTGTTGTACCAGGTGTGTCCTGCCTGGCCTTTGTCAGGTTTTTACAGCTGCTAAGGGCCATGGGATTTTACCCTTTCATGAACCTTGCCTCTCTTAAATTGTACAGTGTACTAGCAAATACCCTCTTAAAGATTAGAATGCTATCAGTCTATTGTACACAGAGGGTTTTCTGTACCTAGCATGTATATATATCTGATTATACATGTACATATCAGCTTCTGCATCAGTGTTTGGTTTTTAATGTTCTCATGACCACCCCCCCCCCCCCCCCATAGTACAAAATGAAGATAGTGAGCTTTACTTGTTACAAACAAGTTAATGATTTGTGTTTTTTCCAACTATACTGGAAAGCTGGAATACTTTATAGTGCTGATTACTAGCCTCTGGTATTGTTTGATAATGATTAATTCATGTATAAAGAATGCCTATCCTTACAAACACACTCCATCATACAGTGCTCTATCCAACATCGCCCCTCGCTACAATTGGTCCAGGCTTTACTTTGTCAAAGATATAAGATAAAGTGGGAAGTGGGTTTAGGGTAGGTTTAGGGTAAGAAAAAACGTTTGTTCCAGGGTTGAAGGTTAGGATTACCTCCTTAGTTAGTTTAACATATTGACCATGGAGCAGTTATCTGTGAAGCATGTGTTGTATCACATATTACACATACCTTCACCAAGTCTCAATACTCTTCAATGATCATCATGACCATCATCACATTTGATTCCCATGGATTAGATTACTAGCTTCTCAATAACTGTGCAGCTTAGATGTGACAATGGCTGCACAAAACAATGACAAGTGCCCCCCCCCCCTTGTGTCTGCTGATAAATTACCCATCCACTTTTTTCAAACCTAATAAAATATAGAAGATTTTTCTTTTCATTTTGCTTGTTCTCAGCTTTACACTAATAAAAGGGGTATCTCACTGAGCGGCGAATGCTTGCGAATGTTGCGAATTTGGATTCGCTAACTTTTCAGATGAATGTTGGCGAAAATCATGGGTCGCCTTTTTGAGTGTTCAAAATTTCTTTGCGACAAGAAAAACTGTTTGCAAACTTTCTTGCAACTTTTTACAAACCTTGGCGAAACCCCAAATTTGCTACGCTCGCAAGCGTTCGCCACTCAGTGAGATACCCCCTTTAGGGATGCATGTCTCCTTCAGTTTATGAGAAAATATTGACTTTAACTTGATCCATATTTCTTTTCTTTGTTCTTATCATCCAGGGATGTTATGTGAACATTGATGACTTCCGAAGCAAGGTCCAGTATCTTCACGAGAAAAGAGGCCTTGGGCAGCTTGCTAAGCGGATCGGTAACCAGTGTATGTTCTAAACCTCAACTACTTGTTTTTAGAAATATTAAACATAGAGGAGCTGAAGATTTGAAAGGGTAATTTGAAGTGATTAATTTGTATCATATTCTGGGTTTGTTTATATATCACTCCAAGTCTGAGAAGAAAATTGTGTGATTCTTCGCAGAGTTGGATCTCTTTACAGTTGCTTTGTAAACTTGAAAATCATTTCACAGTTTGTGCTCAAAGTTGGTGTTAACGTTCAGTATAAGGTTGTTTTTTTAAAAACTATCCATAGACTTTGGATATACTTTGGTTAAAGAGGATTTCAAATTACTGGACAATTACAAATGTATTACAATTTATTTTTGTAATTGCTGATTTCCTTCATATAGAACATTCATTTTTTAGGGGGTAGCAGCTGTGATACATCAAAGAGTATCATGTAAATGAAATTGTGTTTGTTCTATTGTTAATTATCATAGCTTCAATTTGTTTCCTCTCATTTGTCTTTATGTCTGTACTTGTTATTTAAAGAAGCATATCTAGCTGTGGTTTTATTCTTGTTTGCTGTATGTAGCATTCATGTGAAAAGTATAAATTAAGTGTTTTTTTTAATAGTTTAGTAACCATTTAATCCATATATCTGATAGGGTAAGGTTAGGTTTTTAAACTTCTGTACACAAAATGTATTAATCAGTTGCCTTTACAATTTTCCTTTTTGAGAAATATTGACTCATTTTGTGGCCAATTCCAACTTATTTGATCATGAACATTCAGAAAGTTGTACTCAATTGCAGAGTGGGGCAAGAAAATTCAAGATGTTTGCCTTATTTAGACATTTTTGCAAAAAGTGCCAACGGACATAATTAAGAGAGATGATATATTATAATGGTTTCAAAAGAGATGAATTCACAAGTGGAATATGGGAACGATTCAGATGTATTTTTATGATGTCATATCAAGCCTTGTCTTTTAGAATAACTCATAAAATATGACTAGATATGAATACTTAACTGATGATTATGGATAATAATGATTAGTGATGCCAAAGATACTGATTCATTAATTTTATTTTGCAACTCTGTATGGAATGAATGTGTGAAATCTTATATGTGAAATTTATGAATTTGAACAGTTCATTCTGTTTGTATTTTCATTATAAGAACTTCATGTTACACTTCAAGTGATCTATGTGATGGAGTTAATGCAATTGAGATTAGAATATACCTTTTTGGTGGACAGTTGCTACAATCAATTTTTGATTTATCATTATTTGATTTACCAATAGAAGTCCAATGGCTTCTATTGGGTAAATCAATAATGATAAATAAAAAAATCGAAAATTTCAAAATTACTTGTGCCTTCTACATCTAAAGTTTTAATGAATTGAATTCTTATTGCTATTAATTGTAGTAATTGACCAAAGAGAAACAAAAATCATGCAAACAATTCCATGGAAAGGTCAATCAAAAAGCCAAATGTTTAAATTTAAAGAACAAAGCGAAGCCCTAATTGGTCATATCATTGATTTGACAAGTAATGATGGTCAATTGTAAAATCCTTACTTACTAGATATGAATACTTAACTGATGATTATGGATAATAATGATTAGTGATGCCAAAGATACTGATTCATTTAATTTTATTTTGCAACTCTGTATGGAATGAATGTGTGAAATCTTATATGTGAAATTTATGAATTTGAACAGTTCATTCTGTTTGTATTTTCATTATAAGAACTTCATGTTACAGATTCAATTTAAACTTTTCATTTCTAAACCCACATATTCATATTTATATGACTATGCATGAAGCAAAGATAGCTAGTGTGTATGCATATTCAATGTGATTGACCCATGGGAAATTGAAAATGGTTTTCAATGTCTTAAAACATACATTCAATTCAAACAGATTATTATTTTAGTATTAGGGGATGTAGTCCCAGAAGTATTTTCTTAATTTGTGAAAGTACTATCAAATTATAGACATCTTAGAATTATGGTCTGATTAACAATGTCAACATTAAAAAGTGAAACAAAACAAATCAAAGTATCTTCATAATTGGCTGATGGTATCATCAGTCACTGTAAAACAGGGTTTCTTGTGAATATGGGGTTTGTTATATATTATTCATGTTGCATTATTTGGTTATTTATTACATTATTTAATGGTCATTAAAGCAATTGTCAGGTTCTGTTACTGCCATGTAACTGCATTGCAAGAGAAAGAAGTTTTAAGTAATTCTGAATTGCGTATTGTGGGCAAGATGTTTATTTCATTTTATTGGTTTCTTTCACAAAGTAAACAATAACTTTGTGCTACTACTCATAATTTACACTGTAACCAGTGGTGGTCCCAATATGTCATTCACTTTTCTGATCTTTTAATCTAGTTCTTTATATTTTCAGTATTTTCATTCCTGTGTGATTCCTCCAATGTCATTTTGCAATTGTATAATTCTTGGACAGGCGTTATAGATTTTTTATTTATTATCCTTGCCTAAAGTATACAAAAATTGTGCTTCCATAATTTGAAGATATGTTATGGACGAAAGATATAACAACCTTCAAATTAAATGAATGCCATAAATGTATTGATGAATCTTGAATTCTAAGGTTTTATGATTATTTTCTTCTTGATGTAGGGTCTCTCAATTAATTGGGGACAAAATAGATCATGTACAATTCTTTTCAAATGTGTCTGGTAACATATACTATGATGTGGTATTGCTATATAAGAAGCATAATTAATTGCATAAAATTTGTAGCACCAACAAATTGTTTTCTACTGGGTGAAAATGGCAAATATAACTTATTATCACAGGGCACTTTTGTATAACTTATTCCATCATTGCAAAATGTTTAATAAGGTCTTTAACTGTTTGGTTTTGATATCTGATTTCCCAATGAAAGAGGTTATATGATGATATTTATAAGGTGTAATGTGTATCTGTTGTAAATTTATAAATTCCATTTACCTGGGATTTTGATTTTGAAGCATACTTATTATGGATTTCTATAAGGTGATGTTTTGCAGGATGGCATGAGTGCACTCTGCAGACCACATTTCTTAATGAATTGCTTTCAAATTTTGTATAGAGATGTATCTTGGTAGAATCTACACATCTTTACTTTTTGGGTGATGCTGCCCCCTCATATATGGATTTCTAGATTTCTAATGCAACATATTATTAATGATTATATCTTATCATATATAAAATGATTTTATTGATGATTTTTATTTTATGTAACAACCAAGAATATTCTACGATCACCATTGATAGTACTCTTGTTCACAGAAGATTACCCTCCTACATTTGTACAGAAAACTTGTATTGTTGTCGTATTTCATCACTTTCATTCACCCGATTAAACATGAATCAGAATGTAAAGAAGATAAATTGGTCTGTTTGGAGCCAGAATTTGGAAAGGAGTTAACTCTGTGAAATATGATATGGGTCAATGCCATTCTTGCTCC
>JAVYIG010013679.1:0-45807 GCA_035222895.1 Strongylocentrotus droebachiensis
GTAGTGTACTCTTTTGCAGCTAACATCAAATTCTGTAGATCTTTGCAGGAATTATTAATACATGTTGCAGGCGCGGATCCAGGATTTCTTAGGGGGGGGGGGCCCAAATTTCAAATTATGTGAGCCAAATATTGGTACGTAATGGTTACCAACAGTGACGTAATGCGGGGGGGGTGGTCGGCGCAGGGAGGGGCGATTTCCCCCTCCCTCCTCCGCGAAACGCGGAAGCTTTGACGTTTCATTAAATTATTAGAGAAAGAAGACGATTAGTTGTACCATTCTCGAAAATAATTCTCGTCTGAATTAAATTTTTCCCCTCCCGCGCGAAGCAGCGGAAAATTTGTACGACTTATTAAACTATTAGAGAAAGAAGACGATTCGTTGTCGAGTTCTCGACTCTTAATCCTCGTCTGATTTCAGTTTTCCCCCTTCCGCGCGAAGCGTGGAAGCTTTTACGATTCATAAATCATTAGAGAAACAAGACGATTCGTTGTACCGTTATCGACTCTTAATCCTTGTCTGAATTCAATCTCCCCCCTCCCCCTCCTGCGCGAAGCGCGGAAGCTTTGACGTTTCATTAAACTATTAAAGAAAGAAGACGATTCGTTGTACAGTTCTCGACTCTTATCCTCGTCTGGATTCAGGTTCCCCCCTCTCGCGCGAAGCGCGGAAGCTTTAATTTCATTAAATCATTAGAGAAAGAAGACGATTCGTTGTACCGTTCTCGAAAATAATCCTCATCGGAATTTAGTTCCCCTCCATCCCGCGCGAAGCGCGGAAGCTTTTACGTTTCATTAAGCCATTAAAGATTCGTATTACCGTTCTCGCCTCTTAATCCTCGTCTGAATTAAGGTTCCCCCCCCCCCCTTCCGCGCGAAGCGCGGAAGCTTTTAAATTTCCTTAAATCATTAGAGAAAGAAGACGATTCGTTGTACCGTTTTCGAAAATAATCCTCATCTGAATTTAGATTCTCCTCCCGCGCGAAGCGCGGAAGCTTTTAAGTTTCATTAAATCATTAGAGAAACAAGACGATTCGTTGTACAGTTCTCGACTCTTAATCCTCGTCTAGATTCAGGTTCCCCCCTCTCGCGCGAAGCGCGGAAGCTTTTAATTTTCATTAAATCATTAGAGAAAGAAGACGATTCGTTGTACCGTTCTCGAAAATAATCCTTATCGGAATTTAGTTCCCCCTCCATCCCGCGCGAAGCGCGGAAGCTTTTACGTTTCATTAAGCCATTAAAGATTCGTATTACCGTTCTCGCCTCTGAATCCTCGTCTGAATTCAGGTTCCCCCCTCCCGCGCGAAGCGCGGAAGCTTTGGCGTTTCATAAGATTATGAGAGAAAGAAGACGGTTCGTTGTACCGTTCTCGATTCTTAATCCTTGTCTTAATTCAGTCCCCTCCCCCCTCCCCTCCTGCGCGACGCTTTGATGTTTCATTAAATTATTAGAGAAAGAAGCCGATGCGTTGTACCGTTCTCTATACTCTTAATCCTTGTCTGAATTTGAAAGATGTTCTTTGTCTGCTCCTTTTCTTCCTACGTCCTCTTCCGATTTGGGGGGACCCCCCCCCCCCCCCCCCTGGCTACGCGCCTGCGGTCAGATAAACACATTTTGATACCTTGTCTAACCCGCAAGCGGTCAGATAAGCATTCAGGGGCCCGTCTCAGGGCCCCTGGTGGGGTCGAGGCGGCGGAGCCGGCACTGGAAGCTCAGGGGTTTTAGGCGTTTAATTAATGTCAGATGAGCATTTCTTTTGTATACCTTATTATTTTGTGACACTGGCAGGTCACTATTTGGCGTGGGGTCCAGGGGGCGGAGCCGCCAAAAATCAGGGGTTTGAGGCATTACATTACCGTCAGATGATCATCTAAGGGCCCGCCGTAGGGCCCTAGGTGGAATCCAGGGGGCAGAGCCCCCGGAAGCTTAGGGGTTTTAGGCATTAATCACGGTCAGATGAGCATATTTTGATGCCTCATTATTTTTTAACACTGGCAGTTAACTATTCTTTCTTTCTTGCTCTCATTCTATATTATTTCTCTTTAATATACTTTTTCAAAAAAGTGGGGGGGGGGGCAGCTCGGGGCTCCCGATCCCCGCCGTACCTCGGGCCCTGACATGTAGGAATCTCAAGAATCATATTTCTTGCCTGGCTGTAAATTTAGGAATTTGTCATTTTCCAACAAACCCATACAAACGTATAATTTACTAAAAAAGTGAGGAAAAATCTCGGAAATTATGTCATTTCAGCATTATTGTAATCCACCGTTGTGGAATTACATCTACTATCTACTCTTTTCCTTTTTTTCTTTCCATTTCCTTCCTTCTCTCTTATTCTTTTGATTGGGGGGGGCAACGGCCCGGGAGGCAAGGCCTTTTGCCCCCCCCCCCCCCCCCCGATCTCCTTCTTCCCCCTTTTCTTTTCTTCTTCCTCTTCTTTCTTTCCCTTTCTCTCCTCTTTCCCTCTCCCTTCTTTTCCTTTCTTCTCTCTTTTTTTTTTTTTTTTTTTTTTTTTGCGGGGGGGGGGGGCCAAGGCCCGCTCGGCCCCCCCCCCCTGGATCCGCGCCTGCATGTTTGTCACGTATGTCCGATCTGTGAAATTTAAACATTAGCTGTGTGCTAGTATTCAAATCATGGAAGGAAACACGTTTACTTTCTAGACTTCACTGTCACACACTATTGAGTGACTGGCTGACTTTTTTTTCCTTTGGTAATAAAAGATAAAATGAGGGAACATGAGCATTTGTCTATACATCAATAACCCACTTCTTGAATTGGCCCATATTATACTGGCTGAATCTTTGCACAGCGCAAAACGTACGACCATTCGGTACAAAGGTCTGAAAATAAAACTATTTAATAAAGTTTCTAAAATGAATATACAAAATATGGAATAAATTTCTAGTGGTGTATATTGTTTTTGTTGCTGACACAATGCCCTTAAAGGACTTTTTGGGTTGTCAAACAGGATTTTAGGTCGTAGAGAAGCTTAGAATAATTTGAGTTTGTCACCGGCTATGGTATTTTTTTGCCCAATCCCTTGCATTACTGTTAGCGTCAATAAGCCATTAATGTGAGTTACCAATGAAGTAGCTAAGGGGGCACCCCTCCCCCCCCCCCCCCCTCCCCGTCGAATGACATGAATTGAAGTAAAAATGGAAACAAGAGAGGAAACCAAACAAAAAAGGGTTTGGCTGGGGAAGGCATTGTGAAAAGAGTATATGACCCACATTCACACCTCTACTCTAAAGTGTTGTTCTATCTCTGTTTTTTCCACCTGAAAGGTCCGCCCCAAGGTACCAATGGTCTCGCTACGCCACAGTAAAGGATGTCATCATCTAGGTACTATTTTCTTTGACCCATAGTTTTGTATCTCATGATAAATTCATCCAGAGCGTATGAGCTAGAAGAGAGATAGCTCCATGGTATATTCATCCTTTTTTCTATAACCTAGTGTGGGACTAAAAAGAGTCTATTCTTATACTATTTGCTTCAGTTTATGAACTGGAGGATGATTATCGTTCAAAGACGAACGCATCCAGCGGCTTATTTCAAGACTAGTTTTGGTAAAATTAACGACGAAGCATCATTTTCTGTGACTGAGTGGGAGATGAATGAAGTTGATATGTGGACGTGTTACCACATCACAAGCAAGTTCAGTGTCCCGCTGGCGTTGATCGCTGATATCTGCCTAGCTTTGAGGCGGACGGAGAAATCCTCCATCAGCAGTGGTGTCCGAAACATCCTTAGTGGTACCCCACCAAATTAGGGCACATCGATACCATTCCTGACCTTCTTCTTACTCCAATAATCAGGAGTATAGTTTTTGGCGTGGGATTCGAGGACGAGTGGTTGGGTGGTACAACTATCTCTTTCAAAATAAAAGTTTATCGCGCTTCGTCGTCTGCCTCTTTCCCGACTTCGCGGAAGTTTTAAGCGATCGATATTTGTTTTACCCCTCTGAGCTCTAGGCGGAAGGACCGTGTCTGTGCGATCTCCCTTTGGGTTAGCACCCTGACAACAAGCACACGTTCGCCCGACCAGGCTGTAGTTGACACGTCGACACGAGATCGACAATTCCAACGACGCCTCGCCATCGGCGCGTTACCAGCATCGCTATCGATCCTGTATCAATTAATCAATCATCTAGTCGATAATCTTCGTTCGGTCGTCTGCGCTGGTGGAAAGCGAAAAGATTGGGACAGGCGCATTGTTTTTTTCTTGGAGGAGGAAGAACAACGGAGCCAGGATGAGGACTTTAATGTGGTTTTGTTTATTGGTGATCTGGTTGGGCTTGGTAGCCGCCAAACCTAGACCACTTTTTCTCAACGATGGTGAGGTGAGTTCAAAATTTAGATGAAATTATTATAGTTGTTAATACTTTAATAACAAAACGTACGATTGTAAAGAAGGGGTAAATGAATCATTATGAGCGGACAGGAACTCAATGGGAATTAACAACAATGTGTGAAGGGCGGGAAAAAACTGATGACGAGGAGCAAAATCTACGAGGAGTGCATATGGTATTGCTATTTGTTAAGCCAAGATCGAGTTCATCATCGAAAATTATCGCAAAATGCCTAAAGCAAAAGGGGAATATCCTTGCAATCTCGATTGATGCAATGTAGAACTAAATGTATATGCCAAGGTTAAACCCCAAATCCATGATTTTCTACATTATAGAAGTAACTAGCAAGCAAAATTTGCATGTTTGGGTATCTCGACGAAACTGGTGCACAACCCGCGTTTCGGGTTGGGAGTGGAGTTCAAGGGGCATTGCCTTTTATATGTTCGCTGGAAAATAACTAAAGTTAATTTAGAACACGACCATACCATATCAAAATATACTCTGTCTCATATATCCTTTCTGCAGCAGTCTGCCATAATGACGGAAATGTTTTGTGCGGTATCTTTCAAACGACTCGTATAAGTGCCATCGGCATCCGAGTCGTTTCCCCTAGCTTTTTGCTTGTTAATCAATTTTTCATCCATTGACTTCACAACGGTGATTATAAAATGCTTAAGAACAGGTTGTACAACTCTCTCTCTCTCTCTCTCTCTCGCTTCTTTTTCCTCCCTGTTTTGTTTTTGTTTGTTTTATTCTTCTTTAGTTTCTCCTTTGAAGGCAATGAAATGTGATTCACAATGTATTTCGACTGGGAGCCGAGGGGATCCTAAATGTAAGGGGTGATCATGTGGGATTCATTGAGGAAAATGGATACCAAATGTTCAGCTTCATTCGACAGGTCCTCAAGTGCAACAGGTTGATGAGGGATCCATGGCTTGACGCTGGGTCCATTATGGACGTCGCTCGGGAGGGGATTTGTTCAGAAACAAATGTGGCATAGCGACGCGACATCTGTTTTTCGAATCCAACCCAATTAAGGGTAATATTTGAACTGATCTCTCTCACCTAAAAAGAAGGATCTTGGAGAGGCGGCACCCCTCCCCTCCCTCGTATTATTTTTTATTTTGTCATCTCCTTTCTCTTCTTCCTTATATATTTATTACCCTATCTCTCTCTCCAAAACCCACACCCAACACACACACGCACGCACGCTCACACGCACACTCCTATATCTCACGTAAAAGATGGAGCCTAGAGATACGACCCCTCACTCTCACCTTTTCAATTTAATTCTTACCTTGCCCCTTCTCTTCCTCCTCATTCTTTTTTTTCGGTTTTTTGTTCTCTCTGCCTGGCTCTCAGTCTCACGCACACCCGCACACACGCACAATCCTATCACCTTACACATACATTATGCACGCACAGACACTCCTCACTTTTCCTTTTCCGTCATACCATTCGCATTTATAACGTAAGCCTACATGTGCAAGATGTATTTCTGTCTCGCAAAGTTCTCTTTATTGTTAATTGGATGGTCAATGGTAATGGTAATTTTTGTAATAGTTTATTATGGGCAGCTCTTTTATATGTTACCTTTGTGTCTTCTTTCATGTTTCATCTGTAACGAAATCAATTACCATTGATTCAATTCATCATAAAGCTTCATTTCCCTCTATTCTCCTGCATGAATTTCATCTCTATGTGGTATAATCTTTACTTATCCTAGTTCACTGCCTTTTCGTTCGTCTTTTTAAGACGTGCACGTTCGCTCAAAGTCAAAAACTAGCTTTAAGAAAAAATTGTGGGGTGAGCGTGCGCATGCACGCACTCAAAGGTAAAGTATTCAAAACGACCAGAAGTTTGGTCTACACGTATATTGAAAAAAGGCCATCTGTTTATTTTGAATTGGTGAATTTCGATCCATAAATTGCTCGGTTATTTGGTTCACCGACAATTGCTCCGTGTTTTTATTTCGTCAAAAGTGTAGGTTAAGGGTTAGGACTACAATCTGATTTTAGGTGAGATATAGGATAAGAGTGAGGCTTATAAAGCTGGTTCCAGGACTGAATCTAGGATAGCCTTTGCATGAGCCGTACAAGTTACAACCTCCCTTGTATTATATGTCTACTTGAAATTCGAGTCCTAAAATGTGGGATTACCACGGTCCTGAAATTCTCGTTAAAACTGGGTCGTCGGCTTCCCTCCCTGGGGAGCAAAAGGCCACCGATAAATTAAATTTAGAGATGGAAGGCATTGCGGTTCGCCGTGAGGTGGCTAGCCCTTTTAGCACGTGAAGGCTTAGGCATGGCCAGTCTCTCTCTCAAAAGTGCTTAGTCGACAAGTCTTCTCCGTTCATCGAATGTGGTTACACTTCATGGATTTATCCTTGTCGGTTTGTTAAAGGACTACCGTTGAATTTCAACGTTATGATGTCACTGCAAATCATTTCTAGTAATATTCTAAACATTTTGTAATAATGGAATAATTCATAGGGTTGACAATCCTGTTAATTAACCAAGAGCCGTTGCACTTGCTCTTGTGGTACCTTCTAATTTGACGCCCTAACAGTTTGACGTGTTATAGGCCTACAAATTCAGATTCAAATTCAAAATGTTATGGATTTATTGGATTATAATCCCTAAAAACAGGATGGTTCTCATTTAAAAATACAAAGGATGACCACAAATCTAAATTATAGTGAAGCAAAGATAATAGGATGCAAATGGCAGAATTAAAATAATCAGAAATTGCAAAAATTAAAGGTAATATGTCCCTTTTGCAGCCAACCTCAAATTCTGTAGAACTTTGCAGGAATTATGAATATGTCATGTATGTCCTATCTGTGAAATTTAAACGTTAGCAGTGTCCTCATATTCAAATTATGGAAGGAAACCCGTTTACTTGCTAGACTTCACTGTCAGACACTATTGAGTGACTGACTGGCTTTTTTTCTTCTTTGGTAAAAACATACAAGAAAAGAGTTTTAAAGGGTACATGAGCATTTGTCTACATCAATAACCCACTTCTTGTGATTGCCAAGATTAAACTGATTGAATCTTTGCGCAGCATAAAACGTATGACCATTCGGAAAAATTGCCTGAAAATCAAGACTATTACTTTTGGGCTCTATAGCCCTAAAGTCGATTTGACAACTAATAGTCGTTATTTTCCAACTTGAAGACATTTTCAAGCCCCACCTTTTTTTAGGGAAGTTCTAAATTAGTATTATCTTTCAAATGCAGTTGGAATTTAACTTTTTCATTTTTTGGGCCTGCAAATGGGACATAGTACCTTTAAGGTACACCACAAGCCTCTTTGGTAATACAATTATGATACTTTCATTCTCTTTAAGATTTCCATCTTCTATTTTTCTTAGCGAGGAAAGGTTAAAGAAAATAGGCCGAGATTTCAGAAATATTCCTATTCAAATTCGAATTCAATGTTGTGGCTTAAAATCCGAACTTGTGGCGTCATTCACAATAATATGTTAATGAAGAATATTAAAAATCACGAATATAAAGTTTTGCATCATCCACCCCACCCAAACCCATCCCTTGCGATAATGATTGCGATTTGCAAACATGAACTTAACTTTCAAAGTCACAACGTGTTCGCTCTATCCGGAGGTAAATAAAAGTAGGCGAATGTTGTTTTACAAATAAACAAGAGTTCGGCTAATGTACCATGCTTATGTTTCTAACATATTGACATTTAATTACTGTTATTGCAGACCCAATGAATATACATCCTAACAGATTGACAACCGACTGGACGCGTGTGAGGTCGAAAGTCGGAGGGTAGAACTGTTTGAAATACGTGATAACATGTTATAAAAAATATAGAAAGGCACTATAAACCGGGTGCCAGGAAAATATTCCCAAAGTTTGGTACCCGAAAAGCAAAGTACCAAATGGAGTCCATGCAAGAGCGTAAATAAAAATTGAACGGGCTCGAGCCCCTAAAGCTCCAAAGAGTCTGGGAAGGGTGTTACGTGTTGCGGAGGGGGTGAGCGTCGCTAAATATACAACCGTTGGTTTTACTCAACTCAAGCGTCTAGCCAAGATTTAATTTTAGGGGGGGGTAGTGAGCACGCGAATCACTTACAGAGCGCGCGATGCGCTCTCTAGGGGTGTGGGTCAGGAAAGGGGGATTTTTCATTAAATTATTAGACGATTCGTTGTACCGTTCTCGACTCTTAATCCTTGTCTAAATTCAGTTTCATTTTCACGTTTCATTAAATTATTAGAGAAAGAAGACGAATCGTTGTACCATTCTCGACTCTTAATCCTTGTCTGAATTCAGTTTTCCCTCTTCTGCGCGAAGCGCGGAAGCTTTGACGTTTTTATTAAATTATTATAGAAAGAAGACAATTCGTTGTACCGTTGTCGACTCTTAATCCTTATACGTCCTCTTCCTTTCTTCTTTTTTTTTTTTTTTTTTTTTTGGGGGGGGGGGGGTGGGGCACCGCCCCCCATGCTACGCGCCTGACTCAACTCCAAACGGTACCCTCCGAAACCCTGTATTAGAATGATACTATATACACTAAAGGTGCAGTTGAACAGTCACAAGTAGGGGAGGGGAGGGGTCCCTGGGAACTTGCCCAAGACAAAATTCACAGTGTTTTCCTGGGCCGTGAATTGTCCCTTTTTCATGAAAAAATACCAGAGGCAGACCCTACTCCCTATGCCCGAAAAGGTGGCCCTTAAAGCTAATTACAGTTAGAGTTGGGAGAGTAAATTTCCGCCACCGACCCCCCCCCCCCCCCTCTCTGCCTCTTGCATAACTTTGATCGACATGCCCTTCGTTCACTCCAGGGCCATGTATTATAAAGAGTTGCGATTAATCCAAATCAATCGACACTTAAAATTAAGTGCAACTATGTAAAGAAATAAGGGTTTCACGATGATTTAAAGGTTTGTTTCCAAAACACGCTACATATCCACAAAACTAAGTAATTACAAATTAGTTCATATTGCATGATCGATTTGAAATTAAACTCGGACCTTTCGTACTTCTGTGAATGGGAAAATAAATTATACAAAATTCTAGGTTTCTTGGATTTTTATTTGTAATTGACTATTCAATTATTTATAGGAAAAAATGAAATCCACCCCGATATTAAGTTGCTTTTGATAGAAACAGAAACATGAGAGAATCAGGTTATAGCAAAAGGTGCAATCAATCAAATACAAATTGGCAAATATATGACCTTTTTTGCGAGTTCCCCTCCGATTTGTCCTGTACTTTAACAAAAAAAATTTCGATCATGCATTCACCCATAATTATTGCAACCCTGTATGAAATAATTCTATTCCGTCATCAATAACTAAGAAAATGGAAATGAATGCAAATTTGTTATACAAAGCAAATTGGACAGCAGCTTGCAAGATACGTCACAGTGTTACCAATTCGTGTCTCAGTGGTGGTAACTTAAAAAATCCACAACCTTCCTACTTTTTATCGGATATTGTTCACACTTTAACTTATTTGCTTCTCACATGTTTCTTATTTTTAGTAAAACCAACTTAATAGCATGGTGGACTTCCCCCTTTTAGTTGCGATTTGTTAAAGAAGAGATTGAAAGAAAGAATCCGAAAAACTGAAATTGTATACCAAGAAATGTTAAAGGGATAGTTGAGTTCTGCTGCAGAGGGCGCTACACAAAATAATTCTTTTGTGAGATAATGAAAAACTGAGTGTCAAATTTGAAAGATACAATTAAATAGACAAAATCATCTTTGTTTAATCAAAATCCGTTCAGAGACGGCTGAAATATCCATAAATATAACGATTTCTAATACTTGTGTACCACCACAAATATTAAATATAGATAGTTTGAAAAAGCCGTTGAAAAAACGAAATAGCGCCTTTTACGTCGTATTTCAGCCAATGCCGGTGTTGGCTTTTTTGTAGGAATTTTTGTGTTGGTTATATTACGCACAACCAGCCTGCCCTTGTATTGTTATTTTTATTTAAATAATTAATTAACGGTCACCGTATTTTGTTGAAAGTGGAGCTGAACTTGTATGATCGTATTGGCTAAATTTTACACATTTTGGGGTCTAAAATTACCTTCATAGCAATTGTAGGTTCTAAAAGGGCACTAGAAATGTCATAGGATAAGAATAGGAGCAATAACCATGCACTTTGAAGGCATTTGCGGTCTGAAAACAGAACTCAACTATCCCTTTAAGGTTCTAAATGGAGGTAACAAATTTACACGTAGTACTAGAAAACTACTATGGATTTGGTTCCACATTAATTTACAGTCAAATTACCATTCTTTGATGATAGTGATCAAACTTATCTTAAATTGAATGTGCATTGATTTGTTAAGTTTGAAGTGTTTTATAGGCCTCTATTCGAATGAGGGCATTCTTCTGTGAATAGAGCAATCCAACCGTACTTTATAACTATTTTGTCCTTTTTTTTAGCCAATATTCATGTACATGTAAGTTGTTTTTATAAGGACTAGCAAATCCAACAAACCACTTGACGTTATTTCGTGAGTCCTTTGCATCTCGAGCCAACTGAGACGTAATTCAAATTGGACTAGACATTGGTGAATTAGCTTTGAGATCAGACTCAGCGGGAGCACTCGGAAGGGCTCAAACTTTCTTCAGGACCTTCCTCTAAAAGAGCACTTGAAAGTTAAATGGCTTTGTCAAAATGCCATATGTAATGCTAGTCTGATTGTTTCTGCTCAAGGATCTAATACAATTTCGTCACTGATTGAATAAACGAGAGGATTTCGTATCCTGCTGTGCTATTACATTCTGTAATTTTTCAGTTTATTTTTTGTTATGGAATTATTGAGATAGAAAAATGCAAGCTAATCATTTTATGTCGTCCATCTACGTTTAATCAAATAACACGATCCAGGTTTACAATTTTTAAAGAACAACGTTCTTTATTTAAGACTACCCTGTTTATTTCTAAAAGCGATGAGCTTGTCTGCCATGAAAAGGTAAAATGAAAGAAAAAAAGAAAGAATAAGAAAAAGAAGGCCCTTGCTTGTCCTTTTACATTTTACTATGGTATCCTTCCTAAGCTGTAATACGTAGTTACAGAAAATGCACAATCCGAGCAATTTAATTTTCACTGGAACTGGCAGACCACTAAAACATAATTGTCTTTGTGGTTTGAGAATTTGTCCAGGATTGTTGTAGGTTAGAGGGTTAGTTAGGACAGTAGAAGGAATATAGAATTAGTAACATTTCATACACCTTTTGTTTTCATCAACCTTCAACAATGTTAATACCGGTTCACTTTCAAGAGATGGACAGTTCGGTGGCCAGTGGATGAACTTTTATATGTACATGTATTCTAACAGTTTTCGTTGTATCTCGTTTTATTGACTCTATTACACTTATTTTCACAAACGCATACGACAGGTACTATTAAAGGTAACTTTGTCCCATTTGCAGCCAACATCGAATTATGTAGACCTTTGCAGGAATTATGAATATGCCATGTTTTTCCTCTCTGTGAAATTTAAACGTAAACAGTGTCCTAATATTCAAATTATACAAGGACACCAATTTACTTTTTAGACTGTCAGACACTATTGAGTGAGTGACTGACTTCTTTTGTTCTCATTGGTAATAACAACGAGCTGTAAAGGGTACATGAGCATTTGTCTACATCAATAACCCAATTCTTGAAATGGCCAAAATTAAACTGATTGAATTTTTGCGAAGCACAAAACATACGAACATTCAGTATAAGGGTCTGAATATCAGACTATCACTCCATTGATTTCATTCACTAAAGTCAAATCGATAACTTATGGTCGTTATTTTCCCACTTAAAGACATTTTCAAGCCCTTTCGTTTTTGAGGGAAGTTCTAAATTAGTATTATCTTTCAAATGCCGTTGAAATTTACCCTTTTTATTTGTTTGGCCTGCAAGTGCAAATGGGACACAGTACCTCGAAGAAAATGGTTTAGCTTTGGAATTTTGGTAAAGGGAAGAATTGTGGGCTTTCTGAATCTTTCTTTTCAGTGATGTTGAAATGATTGCTCTGGAAAATAATGCTTTCGTTCTTCAAATTAAACATACAAATTTCAGAAGGTTGTATATACCAAACTCCGATGCCACGTGTGTTTTATTATAGTCCCATATATACTCATACTGCGTTCAGTGCTTTTCATTGATGTTCTCTTTAGTATTCAAAAAGTTACAATGTTGGTTTCTATTAAAGACCTTACTCACTGTTCAGAATACATGACTTTATTATAGACAGTTTCCCTCACATTGCAGTTTCACAACTTCCTCAACATTAAACTCAACATTCTTCAACATCATCAAATGAGATCCAGTCAAAACATCTCAATGTACCGCCTCCTCCTTTTTAGCTTCACAACGTGCATGATATTCAGCTCAATCTCGAGATGAAACCAGGGTTAATTCTTCGTTACCCTTCTTCCTCCTAACAAAATCCCGAGGCCAAACCTAGTTAACCTCTCCCTCTATGCGGCCATATAATATTCTATACAATATTATCCACCTACCACAAGTCGTAACCACCTCTAATAAGAGGAGAATCAGAATCGACCTTGCGCTTTGCCAATCCTAAGCTCAAGCAGTTCGGTCCTTTAGTCCCATCTGTGCCATTCTGTGGTAATGTGAAAGTCATCTGGTCCTGATCTAGACCTGTTAGCTAGCATTATCAGGCTTATGCTAGACACCGGCCAACTCGCACAGTTCTCTCTCCACCTGCAGACAGCCGTATCTATACTAGGGGAACAAAGGGGGTATGTGCCCCGGGTGGCAAAAAAATAACGCAAGAAAATAGCCAGAGAGAAAAAGGGAAAAAACGGAAGAGAATGTATGGTCCCTCAGGATTATATCTGAAAAACTACTGAAACCATTGCTTTTGGTTGGCTGTGCCAAATACATGTATGTCATAGAATTTTAATATTTGTTGTTGTTATGTAATAGGTATAATAAAATTGGTCCTGATCAGTTACATATATACGCCGCTGCTAATTAAATGGTTGTTGAACGGTTCGGCTCTATATTCCAGTTGAATGTTCCTGAAGGATGATATAAGGTAAGAATGGATAATAATCTGCAAGCTTTCTCCATCTTTGTATGTCAATTTAGAAGAATATCAAAGGAGAGATGTACGTCTCCTGAAAGGGATCGAACGTGTATTTCATAAAGATAATAGCGCTTTATTTTAAAAGGAATAACTGGCATTCAGGTTCAAATGACACGACCATGAAACGAATAAAATCATTTGAGAAAGGAATTATATTTCTGATTAATTCATTTTCTTTTGTTGTGTTATATTCTGTTGGTTTATTTCCCAGTCTGTCTGTTTTTGAGGTTTTTGTTTTTGTTTTTTGCAAAGTGGATGTCTCTTTCACGCTTACCTTCCAGACTTTGCAAAATTTCTGCGAAATTGTCCTGCGCAGTATACCTGCGGCGTCTGAAAATTGGAAGTCTTCCACGTTCGACCCTGCCCCCGGTACATTACCATATGGATTCGTGGAAGATTTGCGATATTTGTTTCACCTTGAGTGAAGAATCTACCCTGAACTTTCGCGACTTTATTATTTAACCCCTGACCTCAATATCTGGCACGCAGGGTGCTCCTGGTGGGAGGGACGAGATAGACGAAATAACTCAGCTTTTCAGCTTTTTTCTTTCCTAATATATAATAATAATTATGAAATAGTTCAGGGTTTTGTTTCTGCCATAGAGGCTTCTTCATCAGGCCAGGTAAACTTTATACCTTGTTCCAATGAGGAGGGGGCTCCATTTAAATTCATATTTGATATTTTTTCCCGTGGCTTACGTTGAAATGCCATCTGAGCAATGTTTAAAAAGAACATTGTTAATTCAATTTCATTTATATAAGCACTACAAAGGATGAAAACAAGATAAAATATAAGGCATGAATCTAGATGTCTAAATTTTTAGTTATATCATTTCAAAACAAAAGTACATGGTAGCAAAAAAGGTTTGGCGGCCTGAAAGAAGGGTCGATTGAGGGGAAGAGAAACTAGGAAGTATTTTACTATTTCGCCTTGATTACGATGAGTGTTTACACGTTACGTATTGAGTCCGAAAGTATTAAAGCATAATATATGACATAATATATGTTGATCCAAATAATTACATTTGAATTTTAAAAAGATCACCTCAGGCTAGTACAAGAGCCTAGTGCGTTCCATACTGAATTAAAATATGTAAACATAACATTCATGTGAAATTGTGTCCTATTATCAGAAGAAAAAAATATAAAGTAAAAAAAAAAAAAAAGGCGAACACAACTAATCCAATACAATTTCAATACCCTGATGCATGTGCCATAAAGAAATAATAAAGAGATGCGGACAGACAGGAAAATAAAGAAAAAGGAAGATGGGAGGATTTCTTTTTAAAACCTAGACTTTGTAACCATGAGGTATCATCACATTGCAATTGTTATCTCCGGTTTTCGGTGATGCTGGTCTCTGGGGGAGGTAATCTAATCATAAAAACGATTTGTTTATTCATGAAACAAGTAAAGAGAATCACGGATCATGATTGCAAAAACAGTCCAAATGTGACTACATGCCAAATATTGAATATAAGGTGAAGATATTATGTGAAATATTCTAAATAGACAAAATAAAAAGTTGGAAAAAAGATCGGCCTGCTCTTTTGATCACAGACAAGGAGGAACTATAAGGTCATAGTTTACCTGATGTAAAGAGGATTTTTATAAATCCTTTATTCTTTTATAGCTTTCCCTTTCTCTTTTTTTCGTTTTGGGTATGAATAAATCAGGAACATTTGGGGGGGGGGGGGAAGGTTAAATCGTGATATTATCAATTTTGTTATTTTATTTTATTTTATTAAAACATCTTTTAACAGGATAACATGATCAGCTCGCAGGCTGTTTTACATAATGGTCCTGCATAAAGGAAAATACAAATTCAAGAACTGACGATAAGAAACAACACAAATAGGAAAACAAAATTAGGGAAACGAAAAGAGGGAAAAAAGTAATTTCCTAGATAATATGGCTAGCAATTATTTTAGTTAGTTATTGCACATAGTGCTGTAGAAGTAAGGAGAAATGGCGGTGAACAAATGTTATCGATTAAAGGAAGATTTTTGTCTCGCCTGCGTAGCAAAAAGCGAGACATAGGCGCCGCTTTTCCGGTGACGGCGACGGCGGCGGCGGCGTCAACATCAAAAACTTAACCTAAGGTTAAGTTTTTGAATTTTTGATATAATGTTTAGAGTATAGGTTCTTAGTCAATGAAACTTTGACTATAGGGTAATCAAGTATCCCCAATCATGTGAGTAGAATTTCAGATCACAAAGTCAAGGTCAAAGGTCATTTCAGGTCAACAGACTTGGACTATGTTGTAGCATCATCATCGAAAACTTAACCTATAAGGTTAAGTTTTTGAATTTTTGATATAATTTTGAAAGTATAAGTTCTTAGTCAATGAAACGTGGACTATAAGGGTTATCAAGTCTCCCCAATTATGTGATTAGAATTTCATGTCACTAAGTTAAGGTCAAAGGTCATTTAAGGTCAACAAACTTAGACTTTGTTGTGGCATCAACATCAAGATTTTCAAAATGCTTCTTCTTCTTTATTTTTCAACCGATTTTGATAATGATTGTTTCATATGATAGGGGTAGGAGGGGGGTTTAAAACTTCTAAACAGAATCGTGAAATTCATTATCTATGCTAATTTATGCAAATTTATTCGAAATCACAAAAAATGCTTCTTCTCCTTCATTTCTTGACCGATTTTGATTTGGTTTGCTTTATCTGGTAGTGCTAACTTTGGTACACTAAACTGCTACACCGAATTTTGAAATTGTTCTCCATTGATTAATTATGGTAATTTATGCAAATTTATTCAAAAAATTGCTTCTTCTCCCTCATTTCGTGACCGATTTTGATTTGGTTTGCCTTATCTGGTAGAGCTAAATTTGGAACTCTAAACTTCTACTCAAAATTTTGAGATTTTGCTCCATTGATTATTTATGGTACTTTATGCAAACGAAATGAAATTATGTCCCTTCCAGGGCATCAAATTTTTATTTTTTGACCAGTTCAAAAGTGTACTACATAAAATTTACGATATTTGTTGTTGCGAGATGCGGATGAGCGCTACCTCATTGACGTTCTGGTTTCATATTGAATTGCGTTATGCAGGCGAGACCGTCGAGAGCGTTTCCCTTGTTTTATATTGGTGTTTAAAACTGTCAACTGAATTGGCATTTTGGATATTATTGGGAAGCTTATTCCAATTAACCGCTCCAACATACTTAAAAGATTGTTTGAATAAGGCCACGTTGTTTAGGGCAATACTATATTTAGAGAGTTTGCATTTCTTGTATTAAGGCCATGGCGGTCGAAATACATTTTTATTTCGTTTGATAAGCGAGGTGGAGCAATGCCCCTTATGCATTTGAATATAAGCGTAGCCAGAAAGTAACCACGGCGGTGGTCAATAGTTTGCCAGGAAAGTTGTTTCATCAATGTGTCGCCTCTTGTAATTTCACAGTGAGAGATACCAGTTACATATATCTAGCAGCTCTTTTCTGCAATCTATGAAGGGCAGAGATTGCATAGTCTATACGGGTTTGGATTATACACTTATAAAGGGTGTTCAATAGTTCTGAATTTAGGAATTTACTCAGCTCTCCTAGAGAATAAATGTTATAAGCAATAGATTTACATAAGTCTCTTAAATATACATTCCACTTCAAGTTTTCATCAATCACTATACCTAAGTATCTTCTAGATTTTACCTGATCAGTTCCTCTTTTATGAATATATTCAATATATCAGAGGATCTTATTAGTATTGTTTTGGTTTTACTTGTGCGTAATCGATTTTGATTATACCAATTATTTAGAGCGTTAATACCTTTTTGTAATTTCTTTGTTACATCATCTAACCTACTATCTGCAACAAAGACTTCAACATCATCAGCAAATATGTTGCCGAAGCCTTCAGTTAGGAAAAAAATGGGGGCCAGGACACTGCCCTGTGGTAATCCGATTGAAAGCTCTCTTATATCAGATAGTTTTCCTTTGGAGTATACCATTTGCTTCCCATTACTTAAATAGTTTTTTTTTAACCATATGAGCCTATTTTTTGTAGTTCCATATTTTTCAAGTTTGAATGTTTATCTTGTGTTGACCACACAATATAAACATTTAGAGATGTCTAAAAAGCATGCACCAACCATTTCTTTCATATTTAAGGCTTCGTAGAAATCGTCTAGTAGGTAACTGTAATTGTACTTCCTTAAATCATGGAGACCCAGTTCTGTTTGCATAAATAGCTATTTTGAAATATGTGAATTGATTATAAATTATCAACGTTGTTTGTACATTGTTTTAAAGGCCATCTGTTCTGGTGTACAAGAGGGATTAGACCACCCTGCAAGGTCACTAGACAGGTGTTTATCTCATCAACTCAGCTCTCAATTAACAGAAGAAAAAGAGGATCATGGGGGACCAATGGTCACCGATTATGCATTGTTTGGTATATAGAGGGCGCAAGTAGCTATAAGTAGTGCAGTGGGGCTTTAATGGAAGTTAGAAATGGAAGATTGTATGAATAAATATGAAAATATATAATAATGTAATAATTCTTTATCATTGATGATCTTAGAGACCTTTATTTGAAACTAACCAAATTGATTTAAAACAGATCAGTAAATTGGGGCTGGAAAAATGGGAGAGACGGGGGTTATGAATGTGAAGGCTGAATATATTGTTGCTGTTTTGTAGTTTCTGTGGTATTTATGATAGGTTAAATTATAGGATTATAAACTCGTTAATATCCTGTTGGAGCTGCTTTCCTCAGTCAGAGTATAGACCTTTAAAAAGAAAGATAATTAAAAAATAATTTTACAAAAGGAATACTAGCATTCTATTTGAGTTGCTGTCTTGTTAGATATGAAATAGATAAAATTCGAAAATACTCTGACAAAAGTATGTCAAATACTTTGCATCAAGATATGGCGTCATACGTTCTTAATAGCAGCCCCCAAATATTACTCTCTATGTATGCTTTGAAGTTAAGGTTGAAGTTGAAGGCCGTATCAGTCTGAAATTTGCACATTGTTGAAGGGTGTCAATATTTGTTTGGAATATGGTTTGGGCCATTATTTTCATCTAAGTTTCTGTTCAGAAGTTGCTCTGAATCTTTTGATCAGACTTTCACTTTTTGAAATACAAAAGCCGAAATATTTCTGTGTGTCAGCAATTTTTAGAACAAAACAGAGAGCTCCTATTGCAACCAAAAGTAATGAATTATTAATGACGCTCGATGGAAAAAGGGTTCTCGGCCGGAAATGACCCGTATGGTGAATGATATTTGTTCTTAATTGTTTACTGATTTACTATATTCATGGTTTGTTCAAAACTGATATAAAATTCAAAATGATATTATGGGAAAATATCAGAACAAATAATATGAAAGCTGCTCAAACTGATTTTGATTTCCTTTTATTTTAAAGTGTGCAATTCCACATTGTTCACATATTGCACTGAGAGATAAAGTAAGAAGAGAGAGAGAGAGAGAGTAGGAGAGTGGGAGAAAGTAGGAGTTAGAGGAGAGGGAATCAAGAGGAGGAAAGTGCTTTAAAAAAGTAAGAAGTAAGCTAATGTGACGTAATAGGTGAGGGAGACCGAGAAAGGGAGAGAATAGAGAAAGAGACAGACATAGAGAGAGACAGAGAGAGAGAGAGAAAGATGAAAGAAATATCAGGGAAAGAGAGTGAGAGAGAGAAAGAGAGAGAGAGAGAGAGAAGGAGAGAGAAGTCCTGTATGAAGTGTATGGTTGAATCTAGTTATTCATAATTCATACCATTACAACCATTGTAGTTATCTTCATAATTGTTTGTATAAATCGAATACTCAAATGATGCGATCATCGGTCTTTTTTTTTTTGCTGTCTCTAACAAGATATTTTGCATCCGGTCTTTACCATACAAACACATTGAAAGTGCAAGCTCAGAGTTGGCGGCACTTGACCCTTGACGGCAGTGCATTGAACCACGTGACCTTCATGTCTGGCCCAACCAAATGCGACGAGTGATTTGCTTCGTGGTCACATGATCAGAATGGGTCATACGACACATGCTTCGGTGGTGATTGCCCTGCGATCATTCACTTAATGGACATTTTAGCGTATTGTTTTCTTCTTTATGTATAACAACTAATTTATCTCAAAGTATAAACGGTTCCTTGAAGAGGAAAACATTTCTATGTCACACACACATGCACATAATAAATTGATTATAAGTCTAATATGATTCTTGCCGTCCCTTCATTACCTAAATACTCCAATGCATCTAGAGGTGTTGTGGTTAATTCACTTACTCTCAATTCAAGGGTCGAGGGTTGGATTCCCAGCCAGGCCAAGCACTAACGTCCTTTGGCAAAACAGCAATGCACGTTTGCCATTTTCCACCCTGGAAATGAGTACCTGGCAATTGCCGGGGTATTTATAATTCCAGGGCATTATGCGAATGAGGCTTCCCTGCAGGCACGTAGCCACGGGGGGGGGATGCCCCCCCCCCCCCAAAAAAAAAAAAAAAAAACAACAACAACAACAACAAACAAACATCAAACTCTGGCTACGGGCCTGCTTCCCTGACTAAACAATATTATTCATTAGTGGTAGTAGTAGTAGTAGTATAAACAGTAGTAGTGATATCAGTAATACAGTGCTGTGGTAGTACCTAATAGTATTTTGCACGATAATCATGCTTTTTTCATTATATTTCAGGAAAAAGTGGATTGGATGGTTGAGGCAAAGTCGAGAACACGGCGTCAGTCAGTGACGTCATTCAAAGAGGCGGAGCAGAAACTTAGGTTACTCAGGGTTCGTATGAACGATATCGACGAAGACCTCAGACGTGAGTATAACAATCATGATTATAATCATTTTTCCTTTCATTTCATGTTCTTCATGCGCTTAAAATAAAAAAAGCACATGTAAAAAATAAAGGTTACAAAATCAAAGTGAACATGATATAAACAAAATACAAAACATGCATAAAAACAAACTTAGTACAATCCCTTCAGTAAAGAAGTAGCAGTAGTAGTAGTAGTAGTAGTAGTAGTAGTAGTATTAGTAGTATAAGTAGTAGTAGTAGTAGTAGTAGTAGTAGTAGTAGTAGTAGTATAAGTAGTAGTAGTAGTAGTAGTAGTAGTAGTAGACTTGATGATAGTAATAATAATGATCACAATGTGAATAGTAATAACAATCTGTTCTTGTGTAACTCATATTACATATCACTATAATGATTATTGTTTAATTTCATAACATATAATAATTATGTACCTCCTTAGAGTGACTATAAGGAAGGTATTCTAGAAAGCAAACTACATGTATATCATTTTGGATCCTCCGACAGGCCATTTGAATCCGTGTATAAATGAATATCATATAATACTTCAGAATAAGATATAATGACCATAATAAGCGATTACTGAAAGCGTAGTATATTGATAATAATAATATGATAATAATAATACTGTATATATAGAACATAGATATAAAAATATTGATTAAAAAAACGATGCAACATCATGACTGAAAAGACTTGGGAAATTCAATAAAATAATACTAAACGATCAAAATCCTCTCAAAATGTATCAATTTTGTATCAAATTTGTCAGTTTTGTTAGCAAGTATACTAACCTGCCTCTCTTTTGTTTAACTATTCCTGATATATTGTTTTATTGTCTTAAAGGAAGGTATAGACTTTTGTATTCGATAAAAAATATAATTGTTGTTAAGTCCAAATTAGTTTATAGTTTAATGCACTAGAGGCGTAATTTGATTACGTCATTACCCGATGATTATACCAATAGATGTGCATTGTTGTATTTATGAAATGGTGACGATGATTCTGTTCATATAATACATCAATCTATTTCCATTCCTGGAGCTTTAGCTTCCACTGTCAGCGTTAGATCTCATTCTCATTCAAATTACCATGGTCGGCCATTAACACTTTCTCTTGATCTATTGTTAAGGTAATTAGGAATTATGTCTGTCTGGTCACTAATCTTCTCTCATTTTTTTTAAAAGTAAATTTACATCATTCTATAAAACTTGATATTCAGTCCCGGAATCGGAATAGAATCGAGTAACCAGGGTAATAATACTGAAAGCATCTTTGTCGGTTACGCTCGTAAAATAAACAGTTATTAACATCTGACTGTCTCCCATAGCATGCGACGAGGAAGATGTCTTGAAGGGTGTCCAGTGCATTGAAGAAGACAAGTGTATCACCTGGGACCAGGTATGTGACGATGTCCAGGACTGTGGTCTTCAGCAGCTCGGAGCATGCCTCAACCAGACCGTGCAGCAGTACAGGGTGGAGCGGGAAGACCTGTGCAACGGAGACGAGAACAGGTTATGGTGCGATCTCAAGGAACACATTCCACGGAGTAAGTGATCACCAACAATTTTAGAAAAAACAACTCAAGGTTACTTTCATTATTATATACCATCGAGATTGGAAAACAGTTTTTTGTAATCGTAAAATAAGGAGGATAAGGAAGTCAATTCCTTCTCTTGACTGTTTTTTTTTTTCTAAGCTACCGATGCTAGATGGCACCATCTAATAAGATTGTAAACAGTTTCGAAAAAACCTCTGCCTTGGACCATCATTATGTCATGATCTCAATCCTGCCATTAGACCTTTTAAAAAAGACGTTGTATTGCCCTTTGATATATTTTTTTCTCTATAAAACGGTTTTTAAAAAAAAAAAATCTTTAAAAAGCCGACCGTAGATTTCAAGATTTCGGAGGACGGTCGCAAAGGGCAATACAACATCTTTTGAAATGATACTATACGAGGATGAACATTCTCATGACCGCAAAGAGTGTCTACAGACTTTGGTGAATCAGTCAAGTCAAACGTTTCCTCTGTAACCAACCATGCACACTCCTATTCTCGTTTTTCAGGATGTGGTGAATAAATGTTTAACTTTATAATCCTGAATACAAAACAATGTCTGATTAACAGAAATATATTCCCAATGATAATCTAGCGTATAGCCTCGAAACAAATGCATTTAATGAGTATTTAAGTGAAACTATAAGTATATATAAATGATCTTTTCAACTCTCCCATGTTCGCTCCAAAAACCAGGCACGTACGCAGGGGGGAGGGGGAGGGGTTTAACCCCCCCCCCCCCCCCTTTGGTATTTTTTAATTCCAAAATCGAGACCAAAAACAACAAAAAAGTGTCCTCTTACCCCCCCCCCCCCCCCCGCTTATTTAGCGGCTGGCTGAGTCGTTGCGAAATTTTCAAAATGTTAACCCCCCCCCCCCCCCCCTTGAAAAAAATCCTGCGTACGCCACTGCGAAGAACAATGTTAAACTTAGGCTAATGTATCACCATCAGGAGCTACCCTTCTGCCGTAGGCTCCTTCGTATCATCATTTCCAAACAAACCAGAGTAATGTTATACATTTAATGTTCTTATGTTTATTCAAAATACATATATTTCTAGTACACAAACTGAAAACGTGTAACCTTAAATAGGATATAAACCGAATTGAAATGCAAAGCAAGTATAATTTATGTAAACAAAAATTGACGAGCCGGGCATTTGAAACAATTCATTTTAAGCAGCACTCCTAATTCATTTCTTCGTCTTTTCGGTATGAATTGTCGAGGCTTCTCCTGGTGTATTATATTTGAAATACCGAATGAGCAAATATCTATGATTGGAAATATATAAACCTAAGTCCTATACAAATATGCATGATGAATAATCTGTCTCGAAATTGTGAAAACATTGAAGTGATACTGACAATTTGAACAAAATCAACATTGATACACAAGGTACGCGAATTAGTTTAGTCGAACAGTTAAAACATTTACCTTTAACCGACAATTATTCTTCTGTAAGCAATTCCTCTCCTGTTCATGATGTGGTTCAGACTTCTGTCTGCGCCATTCGTGTCTTTGAAATACTGAATGAAATTGTTTAATGAATGATGACTAGAAATATAATTGTTATGCTCTCCGAAATCCGAGGGTTGCTTCAGAATTAAGTGCGCTTTTCAAATTCCAAGGATGAAAATGGTTCTGTAGTTTTAGCACTACAAGAAAATCAAGTAATTGTAGATAAATACACCTGTTTAATATTGTTATGCTTACTTTTTTAACGAAAGTCTTTATTGACAACTTAAAAAGTCAGCCAATATTATGCCTGACTTAGTGAACAGGTCTATTGAACATATCATCTTTCATTAACCTCAATGTTCTCTGTTTTTTTTTTTCTTTCTTTAGGATGTGGTGAAGACATCGATCTGTCCGAGAGGAGTAACAAGACTGTTCGAATTGTGTCTCCCAACTTCCCCCGACAGTACCCGAGTGACATCCACTGTTACTGGATGATCAAGACCGCGGAGGGTAGCACTCTCAGCGCCTCCTTCAAGAAGTTTGACACCGAGCCGGACTACGACTTCTTCAGTTTAGGAACAGGTATAGTCGGTTTTGCGTGGCGTGGTCATAGTTAATATGTGAAGGTGTCAAGGTGCAGCGGTTCATTCGTTTGAATCTCAATTGAGGGGTTGAGGGTTCAAATCTCAGTTTGCCACTAACGTCCTTGGGCAAGACATTAATTCCCTATTTGCCATTCCCAACCGAACTGTAAATGGGTAGGTCTCCTTGGTAATTGCTGGGGCAATAATGCTGGAAGGGCCCTCAAGAAGAACAGCATATAACACTGATGAGACTTCTCTTGGTAAACAGAAATATTGTTATTTATTTGATATATATTATTATCATTATGATTAATAATATTCTTATTATCAATAATAATAGTAATACAAATATAAAAAATAATGATAATGACGATAATAATAATAGAGCGTAGCCTCATCAGCATCAATGATGTTCTTCCTGAGGGCCCTTCACGTATCATTACACGATAAATTGCCAGGTATCGATTTACATTATAGGTGGAGAGTGGAAAATGTCTTGCCAAAGGAGTAATTGCCGGGTTGGGACTGGAACCCTGAGCCCTTGGATTAGGGATCCAGTGACTGAATAACTTAGCATAGATACGTACTAGTCAGTTGGATTCTTATCGAAAATTTGTTTAAAAAAATAAGAATTGAGATTGAGGAATTAATATGGCCGGTTTACGTGTATAAAGGTGGGAAATTATCTCAGAGCATATTTTCGGCCCGAGTAATGCATTCCTATTTGCTTTGCAGGACGCCCTCCCCTTCTCGTTTTCCTTTCCCCTGCTCCTTTTTTAAAAAATTCTTTAAAAAAAAAAAGAGTTAAACTATCTAATTTGAATTTTAAGGATAGAGAAGGGATGAGGAGGACCTTACCAAGTATCTGATCTTCAAGAGAAGTGGACGCTTTCCTAATTTTTTTCTTCATTTACCCCAGCAGAGAACCAAACGTGAGAGTTTATTTCCCCTATTGTAATTGCAGAAAAACTAAAACTTATTTAAATTATCCGACTTGAATTTTTAGGAGAGAAAGAAGATGAGGAGGACCCTACTAAGTACCTGATCTTCAAGCACAGTGGTCCAGAGCTGCCAGACCCTACATCTTTCAAAATCAAGGGAGATACCATGTGGATATCTTTCAGGAGTGATGACTGGGATAACTACTCGGGCTTTGAGGTCCACGTTGCTGATACCTCTGTTTTCGGTAAGTAGTGAACCAGGGTCGGCATCATAAGTGATCCGGATAGTATATTTTTCGGGTAAGAGGCCCTCACGGCCCTAACGGCAAAATGGGCCCATATGTTTATGAGGAATGGAAAACAAATCCTCTATGATGCATTTTGGATTGGGGTGACGGTAACTTTTTAACTCGTAAAAGAGTCCGTGAGCCCGTGACTAAAAAAAAGCCTGTAAAAGCCTTTCCTGTTGTCAAACAATTCGTGCTATTTTTTAGTTTGATACTCAGGAATGAGCTGAAGTCTTATGAAGTCTTTTCTCTTTTGTGGAATAGAAATCGACATTTATGTTGCGTATAACTCAATGGGATTATTTGAGTGTTTTTTTGTCATTAAATTGTATGTACAAATTGGGATGGATTATAATCGACACGTCTTTTACAACTTACAGGGTAATTGTTTATCAAAAATCATCTGACGCATCGCACCAAATCCATGAAAGCAATACATTATAATTATTATTCCCATAAATCACAAAGTATAATTTGTTTACTCCAAGTCAAAAAAAGAAAAGTGAAAATAAATGAGTTGCCTGATGTCTTAATTTAGTCGCATTCAGTTTCGATCAGGATGCTCTATTACAATTGTTTCATGGAATTTGATTCGTCTGGACGGGTATATTAATGTCAGCCATATTTTGTTAAAGCACTGTTTTGTTGAGCATGTTATGTAAAGGCGCTATATAAATATCAATATGTATGTATGTATGAATGAATGAAGGCTGTGCGATATTTTCATACTTATTTTTAACTCGTTGTCTATTTTTTAATCTGTTTCCACAGATCCTGGTAATGTTGCCAAAAGTCCGTTCCCCGATGCCAGGAATACAAGTAAGGAATTCATTCAGTTTATTATTGAATGTTCGTTTGATCTTTTGTGCGATGGCCTCCATTTCGATGTTCTATTACACATTAGTATTATTAGTATTTATTCGGCAAAACAAAGTGTATACAGAGGATTACATAGAAGAACAAGTCATACACATGACAGAACTGCGTGGAACATACAATAAACACATAGTGAAAAACTGCATATGTTCATAAATAATCTTACTGCTTGATAGGTCACTACATACTCTTAATGTTGAACGCGTAGCATAATACAACCGAGGTGAGTAAGTTTTCGGGAACTATTTGTCTCTCTAAGTACACTGTGCCTTGAAAAAAGAACCTTGTATACTGATGTGCATTTTCTTCTGTATTTGTTGTATGACAAAATGAATGGCATATAAGACAGGATTCATGCTGTAAAGGTAAAGACCAGTATTGGAAACGCCCCAATTTCAAAAAATGAAATGGAAGCTCTCATTACCAATCATGTGAAAGAATATGTTTTGACTAATACATGATGATAAAAAATTTGCCGGGAAACCGCCTACTAATTCATATATTTGGTAAATTTGTTTCTCTCATGGTCGTGTGAGAGATATAGGGTAGTCCCATATACATCTTTCTGTGTATAGTGCTTGTAACTTTACGAAGAATGGGCCAAATTTCTTATCATTTTGATGATTCCAGAACCTTGCAGATGCTAGATGCTAGATGATCAACCTTTTCTGATCGATTCCACAACGTTTCTTTCACAATGCAATCGCATGACCATTACTGGTCTTTACCTTTAAATCCAATGAAAAAAATAAGGATAAACAAAATAGAACCATCGTTGTTTAGATTCATTTTGACAACCTTTTCCAGATTTAAAAAGTCTAGGGAAGAGACAAGTTCTTTTATAACAACCTCTTTTAGTATTAGTAGTAGTAGTAGTAGTAGTAGTAGTAGTAGAAGTAGTAGTAGGATAATTTTTATTACTGTTGCCTTTGTTATTGTAATTTGTAAATTCATTATTATTGTTATTGTCGTCATCATCATTGACATTGTCGTTGTTGTGTTTCTTTGATTATTTGTTGATTGAAAAAAATAACGACCTCTTTTGCAGCTTGTGGTGGCACGGTCCGACTGGACATTGATGGGGAGGAGACGATTACGTCACCAGGGTATCCAGAGCCGTATGGTAACTACATGCAATGTGATTGGTTAGTCAGGATCGTACCGGGACGACGTATCGGTATCTCATTCAGGACTTTTGAGCTTGAGACGAATCAGGTAAGTAAAACGGGAGGCATTCGTTTTCCAAAGGTTCTTTTCCCGAAGGTTCATCATTCCGATGGTTCGTCATTCTAAAGTGGTCCAATTAAGTATATTACTGTTTGGTTTTTGGTAGCCTATTTTAATATATTGATAATAATCTGTTGGTGATATTAGTTGATAGATTGATTGACAGTTCACTGATTATCCTTGACTAGATACTCCATAATATCAGATAATTAGCTAATTTCAAATAGTGGAAATGTCATGTTCTAGTCCTCGGACTATGAAGCTTAAAGTATAGGGTTCAAATCCCTGGGATGAAACCTTGACCTTGATCATTGTATTACAACCCTTGATCCCCTTATCGTATAGCAAAGGAGGCTCAAGTGGGCCGGGTAATAATGATAACGGGACAGTATCATCATGTTTTTATGGGGTCTTACAATGCTCCTATGTAATGATTTTATTCAGTCTAATTTGTCACGTCCTTTATGGAAAGGAAGATTCTAACCATGCTAGTATCAATTATATCATTATCACGTTTATTATGGGGTCTTACAATGCTCCTATGTAATGATTTGATTCAATCTAATCGTTCCCCTCCATTATGGAAAGGAAGGTTCTAACCATGCTCATAAACAAATATACCATGCACTAAGAGGCTCTAGTTGAAATTATGGATCGAGGTGGCGAAAATAGCGGTATTTCTGTCGCCGAGGAATCCATAATTTCACTAGTGTCTTGAAATAGTGCATGATATATTTGTTTTATATTTTTCAAACCAACCTTCAAAAAATAATAATGATAATAATAATGTTTACTGTCACTGAAGTAGTGGAGAGTGCAGTGAGAGCAGCGCAGACGCGCGACCGCGACCGATAGCACATTGATCTTGATCGATCGTTTGTATATATATATACCATGGATGACGTCACAGTTACATCATAGCAATGTTATATTTGGTCACATGATGCTATGTTGACCAATCACTGAGCAGGATTCCATTGATCAAAAATATAATATCAATTATATCATCCGTAGGACTTTGTGGAGATCGGGTCTGGTGCCAGCGTTGGAACAGATCTTGTCAATGGCGGGAAGCTCACTGGACATTCAGTTCCTCACAAGGCAATCGTGATCGAGAACAACGTGGCCTGGATAAGGTTCACCAGTGACCCGGCCAATGCCCGACGTGGCTTCTCAGCAATAGTCAGGGACCAACCTCATAATGGTAAGGACTTACGCCCAGCAATGATGTCACAAAGGAGAATAGTAATGTTAGTGGATAGTAAGGGGTGCAGAGCCAGCTCGTGTCTCAAATGGTAAACCTTAAGTGTGCAACCCCAAAACAGCAAAACAGATGTGATTTATTTTCCTTTAACTTTGTTTTTGGCATTATGGCCCTCCTCCCCTACAAAATGCTTAAACTGACCCTGGACTACTTACTGGCAAGTATTCAAACAGGAAGAGTGAGTTGCCAGAAGGAAGAAATTCCTTGAATGCTGTGAGCACCGAAATTAGAGCGTATATTAGCTATAGAAACGAGGTAAAATTGGAGCACCTTGAGCACCATATGAGGTGAATAGGTTCTCTATATTGTTCATTATTTTAACACTCTAGAATTGTGAAATTTCTTATTTCTAAATACAGGTTGTGGTGGAACAATTGACATCCCCAACGACGGATCTATCGTGGTCGCCTCTCCTCTCTTCCCCGACCTCGGTTATCGGGTCAACCTCAACTGCATCTGGAAGTTCACTGGATCTGAGGGCCGCAAGGTCTCAGTTATATTCAAAGACTTCGCTACCGAGGAGAAATACGACACCGTGAGCGCTGGCTACGGCAGCAGCCCGGCCCGCGATGGATCCAACTATGTGATCAACAGCGCCAGTGGTAGTGGACTGCCTGAGCCAGCAGGGTTCGATACCCCTTCCAATGAAGCTTGGATCTACTTCCGATCCGACAGCTCCATCATCGATCGCGGATTCAAAGTAGAAGTATCAGATACCTCGATCAGGCGTAAGTAGATAATTTGTATGAGAAAGAATTGTACGTATTGTTATCATTATTATTATTATTATTACACACCTGTATTATCACCATCATCATCATCATCATCATCGTAGTCTAATGTTCTAATCCCATGACTGAGAATGCAAAATCATGGGTTCGATCCAAGTCAAGGCACTTGTGTGTTTGAGCAAGGCATTTTGTCTGCATTGCTCCTCTTTACCCAGGGATTGAATGGGTACCCGTAGATTGCGAACTATATAATGTGGTTGGATAAGCACATGCGCCCGTTAAAGGGTGACTACATGGAATGGTCTCCGAATTTAGTGGGGAATGTACACTTAACAGTGCAAAATCGTAACAGAAGCCAGAGTCCGGGGTAATGATACTCCACTTTTGTCCGTACATTGTAACTGGAACAGTGCTTTATATAACAATAACAAATAGTTATTATGATTATCATCATCACCTTTATAATTTGTTGTATGATAAACAAATAATTATAACACAACTTGTACCAATATAATTATGAGAGGAGCTGAAAATATGAATCTAATCACTCTTGCCCTTAGGCATACATATTCATCCTCACCCTGTAGAACGGGAATCACCTGACAGTGCAATATATAAAACACTTGGTTGATAAGCAGTCACTTAATCTCTCATGTATGTTGATAAACTGAAGTTCATATTCGCTCACATCGTGCTCCTCTCCTTCTAACTCTCTCTCTCTCTCTCTCTCTTCCAGCTGCCAACTTTACACCTGAGGTTCAACCTACCAAGGAGCCCGACACAAGTAAGTTCTGAAAGACATTCGGGAACATTATTAGCAATGTAATAAATCAATGAAGGCCCATTCACATTATGGCGAGTTTGGTTGTAAAGGGTAGTCCAAAGGTAGTCACTTTTTTGTTTGTTGACAAGGTACAAAAATGGGAAGTGCAGTATAGCTTTAAGCGTTGTTCAGATGTGACAAGGTTTCCATCCATTTACTGCGTCGTATTCAGCCTTATAAAGGCCCTCCAAGGCCCTCTACGGTATACCGTGGCGTCTGTGAACAAGCCTCGAGTGGAAATAAAAACTGTTCCGCGACGTTTGTCCAGTTCCTGCAGGTTTATTCCGAAGGTCTGATTCCCGTTCGGCTCCCGTTCGGGGGGAACCCGTCTTATCGTTTGATCTACGATCCGTGAAGGGCGCTTGAAGGCCTGATAAAGCCATTAGGAACTGAGGTTACCTGTCGTTTTTATTTGCGGGACGCTTCATCAGACACGTAGTCTTTGGTGGCAAATCCCTCATCCTTGGACGTTTCCCCCAATCCCTCGACCCCGTCACTGGTCTTAACCATTTGCCACCAAAGAACAGTTGGAGTTCCGGAGTTGACGTGAAAGCAAGTCCAGTTGACTTGTTTATAACATTTGGTGTTATTAATCTAATACCTGCATGATTGAGAACATTCAAAATGCCTAGGTCACACTTGCCGCGGCGGCCGTGCGTTCTAAAATATCTACGGCCAATATCAATTATACGGCCGCCGCAGTATTCTCACGGTCACATAGGTAGCGGTCACATTATGTTAGGTTAGCTGCATGGCGTATTGTGAATTTGTGGGGACAGAAAATCTGCGGCTACCGTACGGCCTTTGAAGTGTTGACGCATGGTCGCCTTAGGGCGTCCCTGCGGCGGCCGTAGGTTTTTGACAAATACTAAGGCAGACGCAAAGGGGCCGTAAGGTGCCCGCAAGGCGGCCGAAGATGACCATACGGCGACCTAGCGGCCAGACTGATGCTACCGCTTCACCCCTTGAGTATATAAACGCAAGGCAACCGTTCACCCAACGTACTGTCGTCGTGGAACCGCTCTACGGCATGGCTACGGTGTGTCCAATCGCTACGGCGAACCTAGAAATGAAAGCAGATAAAACTCCGCGTTACAATCCCACGGCGACCCGTACGGCCTGTAACGCCCTAGGGTGACCCTGAGGCCACCGCACATTCTCTGAAGCCGCCGCAAGTATCTCTCGATTTCGGGGGCGTACGGCCGCCGTATCCTAGCCGTAGACCAAATGTGAACTAAGCATAAACAATCCCGAAGTTAAGTTATTTCGAAGGTTTGTAATTCCGAAAGTTTGTTACTCGAAATTGAATTAGGTTTATAGCTTATAAAATGAAATAGGGTTCGTAATTCTGAAAATGAAATGGGATTCATATTTCGAAGGTTACCTGTACCGAAAATTACATACATTTAGAACCCTTTATTGTTATTCAGAATTGCTAACCTTCATAACCGTATTTCATTTTCTGTATTTACAAACCTTCTAAATAACCTTCTAAATCCTATTTAACTTTAGGAACTATGAACTTTCGGGAATACCGCAACAAATGTTCAGAATGTTTGTCTTTGATTTGCGAAGCTAAGGAATCATGGAGAAAAAAAGAATGTCTCCGGAAATTGGCGGAACGTCGCAAAGTACTTAAAAGTACTCCCAGTAATTGATTTATAACATCGCTAGTAAATTCTACCTACTAAAATTGGCACTTTGATTATTTTGGATACATCCGGATCGACAAGTGACCAGGGGAGTGTTTCACAAAGACTAAGATCGACTTAAGGGACTTGAACTATGTTTGGCCATTTATGCCACTGGTTGCTCTCCCCATTTGTCTCTCAAGGACGTCACAAATCTACAGAATTTATATTTTTGATAGAACATTGTTGATGAAAAATTACTTACATTATCAATTTAAAGTTATATTTAAGACGTGGACTTACACTATAATTACGGTATGCGATTTATGCCCTCAAAAAGGTCTTGAACCAGATGTAAAATTAGATGGGAAAAACCTTAGGATTCATGATCTTTAGATATTTGATCTTCTATGATGAACTATCAACATTTTGTAGATTTGTGACACCATTCGTACGTCCCTTGAGAAACCAATGCCAGGAATATTAGAGGAACAAGTAGCAAGAACGGCCTGTCATAATTCAAGTCCAACCTAAGTCGATCTTAGTCTTTGTGAAACACCGTCCTGATAAGACATCATACATTGAGTTCCTAATATATTTATATCGCTTAAGTTTGGAGCTTTTGAAATAATTTGTAAGCTCCTAATAAAGCATCTCTATATTATACCATCTAATGAGTCAATATACACCTTTGCCTATGTCCTCCTCTGCTACTTTCTTCTCTAATCCAATTCAGATTGTGGTGGCGAGGTCGTGGGAGGCTCCTTCACTACCAAGCTGGTGATTGACTCACCAGGTGGTTCTACGTACAGGAAGTTCCTGGACTGTTTGTGGGAGATCGAAATTCCTTTCGGTGGCCAAATCCGCCTCTTTTTCCCGCAGTTCCAAACCGAGCAATACCGCGACATCGTCATCGTCGGCAACGGAACGGACACCGAAGACAACGAGAGCATTTTTATCACCCACAGCGGCCGAAAAAAGCCTAAAGAAGTCCTAACATACGCCCACAACCTCTGGGTCCGGTTCACCACAGATTCCGACTATGAGTTATCCGGTTGGACCATGGTCGTGGAAGCGATACCCTATACAAGTAGGTCTTTTACGTCTTATAAGTCCAAATATGGTGCGGTTAACCAGCGCTACCTCAAATACCACATTTACATTTTGTTCTTCTTCAGAGTAAATCTCCTAATTTCCAAGGCTTTACAGCTTATATAAATACTAACAAGGAAATCAAATACCGAGTGGCAAAATTGTTCTTAAAATATTATTCTACATTTTCGTAAATGGAGTTTTTACCTGTAATGACGTATAGTTGAAACTGCTTTCGATATGTATCCATGTTATGTCCTGCATTTTCATTTGTTTATTTATATTTTCCTCTCATTCTATCTTAATGCTACTGTTATTGGATTGTTTGTGGTTTATTTAATTATTAAAAACGGAAAGGGAAAAAAATCAAGGTTACCTCAATATTATCATGTCATTTCTAACTTGTTTTAAAAACAAACTTGAGACCAATGAAATGACCTTGTACCAGTAAAACCTTGTTGCACCAGGGCTAGAGAAAAATATAGCTGGGATCGACAAATCACCTTGTTTATAACGAGAGTTTTTTATTCTTCATTATGAGGATTGGTCTTTTATATCCAGCAACCACGCCAGCTATGCATATACACTTCTCAATATTCGAATTCTTTAGAGGTTTCTTCTTTCTTTTTCTTGGTAAAAAGTTCTTAAAGACACATGTAACTGTCGGCAGCTTCCATTAAGAATATTTTCATATCATAATTACCTGACACCTGACTTAGTGGAATATTATGTGTTTACATACAAATATGCCAAACAGACAAATTGGATGTCCCACCAAGAATATACTTACCCTCAGTCTCTCTGTAAGGGAAATTTGTGATGATAAGCTTTCCTTATGTCGCGTTTGGTGAAGGGTGAAGTGCATTGCACAAGACCTGTCGGTCGTTAAAGAGCAGGCGACTCCTGAATATTGTCATATTCCTAACGAGAAATCATGTGCATGTGTCTTATGATTACTTTCATCTTCAGATTGCAGTGGTCACCTCTCCATCCCACCCGAAGGCTCCATCACAATCGGTTCGCCAAACTTCCCCTACAACTACAACAATGGGGAGACGTGTTACTATCAGATCATCGGTGCCCCTGGTAAAAGGATTCTGGTCAATTTTCTGGAGTTTAACACGGAACGAGATTTTCGAGATGTGATGAACATCGGAGACGGATGCTTCCTGGGGAGCGGGGATATCATTGTCAGAAACCACAGTGGCCATGGCTTACCTGATCCTGGGAGATACTTCTCCCGCCAGAACGCAGTGTGGATGACTTTCCAAACCAGTGATTTCAGCGATTACAAGGGATGGCTCATCAACTTTGCCGACGCCAAAACCCCCGCTGGTAAGAACAGGACTGTCTTTCTATCTTTCGTCGTACATCCTCTTTCTCCTCCTCCTCCTCCTCCTCCTCCTCCTCCTCCTCCTCCTCCTCCCCTTCTCCCACTCTTCCTCCTCCTCCTCCTCCTCCCCTTCCTACTCCTCTTCCTCCTCCTCCTCCTCCTTCCCCAGTCTACTTCTTCTTTCTCTAGTGTGTTGACTTCACAACCCTTGTTGATATTTAGAAACGTTTTCTTTCTTTATTTTCGTATTGTTCTGAAACTTTGCTCATATTATCTTTAACCTTACTATTGTTGATTGTCGATGTCCCCTGCGCTTTTCATGCATAAATAATCCCGGGTATGCCTATAGCGCCATCGATTATGAGAGTTTAGTCATTTCAATACCCTAATGTTTGTCCCATCGAAATCGTATTCAGATAATTTTGTCATTGTAATGTTAGCACATTTCAAACGGTGATGATTTACTGAATTAAGATAGTTGCGATCGTATTCTAGTATTCTTTCGTTCAACTTTTCTCTTCATGCAAATTGAAATGTTTCCTTTTCAAAATCCCTGTTTCGTTTTGTTTGTTTTCTAATATTCGCGTGTCTTTTTTTTCAGATGCCGGCGCTGAATGCGAGGTGTTCGTGCCCCCAACCCAGCCTCCCGCAACCACCAAAGAGCCATACCAGCCTATAATCTACGGTGCGGATGAAATCTGGTCCGGCCTTGGTCCCATCCCCGCCTGGTACGATGACCTCAACCCCGACGCAGACGGCGCAGGGGATGGGGACACAAATACCATGACAGACTTCGAGTACTCCTCTCCTGAGGAAGAACGCGTCGTTGAGGGAAGTGTTCCTGCGTAGGTGGCGCGTAAAGAAAGGAAGAAAGGGAAACTGTTTGCGATTAACAGGGTGAGTTTGGAAAAGAGTCATCTCCATTTTATTCTTCATGGCTTTACAATAATACTAACGATGATAATGATAATAACAATGATTGAATTGATAATAATCACCATCTTCCTCACCATTATCATCATCGGCTCACCACTCCTAAAGCAGTTCTTACCACGCAAGGGGGGTAATAAAAGTTATCACGCTCTGACGTCACAATATCAAAAAGTAGAAAAGGGGTCGCTGTTCTAGTTAAAATATATATATATTTGATCTCATGAACAAGAAAAAAAAATCCCACGAGGAATATGGAATTATATGTGGACCTATCGTGTGTCATTCTTTGTTATTCTCGTTAATCATTTTGTTCTTGCGTTATTTTTATTCTGTCCTCATTTAGGGTCACATCATTTTATAGAGACACAAATATTCATCAGTCGCTGTATAGAAAACCAAGGAAGAAACAAAAGCGTTTTGTAAAAAGCCAACTACACATTCTCATTGGTTTGTATGATTCCGTGCATGGAGGTATTTTATTTAGAGGTTCCGACGTACGTAGTTAGTTTTAGTGGTTTCAAAGCACAGTTCGACAGGAGCTTTGTTGTTACAGTTTCCTTTATTCTTGCATTACGAAAAATTCAGAAGAGGTAACACGAGTCTGAGTTCCCGACCGCCTCTTTTCATTGATGAATTGCAATCTTGTAATATTACTGCTTGACACATTAAAATACAAACACAAAAAAGGATCGTTTCAAAAATTGTACTAGGATGAGGAGGAGAATAATGTATCAACTGCTCATGCCTATTGAGATTCTATTCTAAAATCAGCATTTCAATTGAAAGAACAAACTTCCAATGACGTAAGGAATTGGTTGACGAATCTTTTTGTAGAAATATTATGTGTGAAGAAACATGCCTTTTCTCAAATGAGTGTATAATTATGTGACTCATTGGGGATTCGCCCAAGAGAGTGTAAATCATATCGATAAGCTTAGACTTCAGCCTTTTTATTTTGTGTATTTCTAAGGTAGTTTTCGTTGTTTTTGTTCACATGTATTTTCCCTTTTTTGTTGGTATTTAGATATACTCTTTTCTTGATGTTCTGAGGACCATAATAGCGAAGCTGCTCAAATATTTTCATGAAGAAAGAGAAAAATATGTTGTAGATACTCAGCCTTTGAGATTGAGACACAAGCTTTTTTTTAGGGTATTTGTTTCTAATAGAGGAAAATATAAGAGTATTGGCACATTCATCCTTTGAAATTTTAACACAAAAAGAAACATTAAAAAAGTGTGGTCCATTTGTAACTATACACTGTACAAATAAAGCTACGAGGTGCTAAAAAGATTTATAGACTAAAATGTTGAATCGTTTACTATAATCAAATTACTTGTGTATTTTTATTATGTAATTGCTAGAATTTTGATGGTTTAATAGGCTGTTACTTAAGATTCGTGTTAAAGTAATATTTTTAATAATGTTGTTGTTTATTAGATTTGAATTGTGATATGTTTCCTTTTATTTTCTCAATATGTGTATTCATCTAAAAAGCAGCGTGGAAGTTTATGAACAATTTTACTCTTAATGAAAAAAAAACGAAGGAAATGTAACCAAAATATTGGTCATCAAGGTTTTCTATTTTGTGTAATTTTTCAATAAAATCGGACTCACAGCTATGCATCATGTGTAACGTTGCCTTTGTCTGCCTCTTATGTAATAAATACATGTATTTAAAAAAAAACGTGATGATAACTTGCCGGGGTAGTTTTTAACACCTCCGACTTGCAATTAAAGCACGATCGCAAAGGTTTCGAGAAAAAAAGCATGAAGTGATGTCAATCCTCTTGTCCATTACCTTTTGAAATGTGCGAACAGCCGAAAACTACAATGACATAATTATAACGTAGTCAGATCCTGTTTAGGGCAATGCGACATGGTATTGAAAAGCCCAAGTGTTGATTTCCTGTTCAAAAGGGCAATACAGAAGAAAAACATATGGAATAAAAGGAAAAGTTTTCGCAAATTCTTACACAAGCTAGCAAGCAAAAGAAGGTTGGCTCATCACATTTTATAGGAGCCTCGATGACTCAATGGTCTCGTAACCATGAGGTCTCGGGTTCAATTCGATGAGCTATAGTATCCTATAGGGAAGACATTTAATCCTCATTACCAAGTCCATTACCAAGGGCGTATGCCGTCGCCCAGTGGGCCAGGGAGGAACCAAAGTGCGCCAAAACTCTTTTTTTGTGTGATTTATTTCTTTCAATTTTTTTTCTTGCCCAGTTGAAAGGTAATACATTGAGGAATACCTCAGTAAAATATTTAATTCCGGTATGCACAATAAGGGTATAAATTTACTCCTTCAAACAGCAAAATCCTACATATTCACAGTTTTAGTGCAAAAGTGACTTATTTTATAAATCTTTCAATTTAACATGAAGTTTTTAAGTTATTTATATGAAATTGCTCTCCTGATTCATATTCCTGATAGTTCATTTCTTTGCATGAATGGATTAAAAATTAATGGAACCACAATCTTCATGATACATTATATAGGGTAATTCACTGAAAAATGAACTAATAATCCATGTTTTTTATAAATCCAGATGAAATGTTTAGATTTCCGAAGAGTTCAGCTTAAAATTGTAATACCACCAGGCGCGGATCCAGGATTTCTTAGGGGAGGGGGCCCAACTTTTTTTTTTTTTGCTCCCGAAAATTTGAAAATCGCGCCGCCGGCCGAAAAGTCGCTCAGTGGGGGGGGGGGGGGGGGGGGGGGGGGGGGGGGGGTAGTGAGCACATTTTTTTTTTTTTTTTGGTCCTCGAAAATTTTAAAATTTGCACCCCCCCCTTGAGCGCCAGGGGGGGAGGCCCAACCCCCCAAAAAGGTAAAAATCGCGTGATTTTACATGATTTTTTTCTCAAGGGGGGGGGGGGGCCGGGCCCCCCGGGCCCCCCCCCCCCCTGTATCCGCCACTGAATACCACCATTTTCTCTGATGTCTAAGCATCACACACACACACACACACACAAATGATACGATTCGGGATATAACACCATTTCAAAACGTAATAATAATACACAACATTTATTAGGCGCTTAATTATGGTTGATTCTAAGCGCACCATTGTCTGACTACAAATTACCAACCAAAACTTATAATAAACACGCAAAGTATAAATCTGTTCTTTATTCAATAAATCATGCATATATAATAACAATAGAAATAAAAATGAGATCAAACATATTAAGATCAAACAAACAAGAAATAAAATGGTGTGCACCTCCTTTTGCCTACTCACAACTGCGCCCGTGTAGAATATCATTCATATCAAAACATCTATAACCAAAAGTTCATAGCTGACTTTTAAAATAAATGATAATTTTCTGAGTGTAAACTTTTTGTTGACTCACACGGTATACACTTGCTTTCTTAGCAGTCAGGTTTTAACCAAAAAAACACTATAAAAAACACACTAAAAAAGCCCAGAGGTTTCAATTACTCCCAGCCCCTAGATCCGACAACCAATGGTGTAAATTATGGGCTTGGGGCGATTCCAGGTAAGAAAATATCTTCCTTTCTATCTTCTTCTTCTCTTCTTCTTCTTCTTCTTATTCTTCTTCTTCTTCTTCTTCTTCTTCTTCTTTTTCTTCTTCTTCTTCTCCTTCTTCTTCTTCTTCTTCTTCTTCTTCTTCTCCTTCTTCTTCTTCTTCTTCTTCTTCTTCTTCTCCTTCTTCTTCTTCTTCTTCTTCTTCTCCTTCTTCTTCTTCTTCTTCTTCTTCTTCTCCTTCTTCTTCTTCTCCTTCTTTTCTTCTTCCTCATCTTCTTCTTCACCCTGTTACTTACAAAAAAAACTATATGTAGATATACGTAGAATTACATAGGGGCTGGGTGTTTTAAAATTCAATCCAATTTATTCACTCATTAAAACCACATCAAATAAAAAAAAAAAATTACACAAATTACGACAATAAATACAAATTAAGCTTGGGACAACATAATGAAATATTACAAATCTTGTAAATTTCATCCCTATATTGAAGACGAGACAATCATAAGTTACTTAACCCTCTAAAAATCGAGGGAAAAAAAAAAAAAAACGTAACAACTCCAAAATCGGGTGTTTGGCTCAGAAGACAAACAGGTAAAATAGAGAAAGGGGATGAGAGAAGGGCAAGGAAGTGCAAAAGAGATAGAGAGAGAGAGAGAGAGAGAGAGAGAGAGAGAGAGAGAGATGAGGGAGAGAGAGAGAGATGAGGGAGATATGCAGAGAGTGCAAGAGAGAACCTGGAAAAAGTAGATGGGCAAGAGAATTTGATGAGGAATCAAGATGATAGTTTACATGTACATAAATTATTGAAAAAAACATCTAAATTGCTGCATGTTCTCCCTTCTCCAATGTATGAATCTCTTGAATGGAATAGATTATTTTATCACAATGTTCTTATAATAGGATGGGACCTCCATGAATACACCAACCAGCTCCTTAAATTTCTTTCAAATCTGAGGGAAGACATTTGAAAAATAAATTCCTGCCGTCAGTGGGGGGGGGGGGGGGTCATGTATTTTCGGCTTCCTAGCTGCAGTCATGAATGGCAAACCTGGGGGAAACTTTTGAAAATACATTGTATAATTTGCATTGTATGCATTATTTTATATAAGGACGGCAATTATGGGGGTCATCCTTTCAAAACTGTGGGAGGCAGGCCCGGGGCGGATCCAGCCGGCGGCAGGGGAGGAGGCCCAATTCGTCATAAAATATTTAGCGGCGAAACAATGGGGAGGCGGGGGGGGGTAGTGAGCACTAATTTTTTGTAAAATTTAAAAAATCTCACCCCCTCCCCCCTTGAGCGCCAGGGGAGGATGCCCATCTCCAAAAAAGGGTGATTAACTTGTTTTTACACGTTTTTTTTCCCCAGGGGAGGGGGCCCGCCCCCCCCCCCCCTCCCGGCCCCCCTGGATCCGCCAAGTCATGTGGGAAGGTCATGTGAAAATCTAGCAGGGCGGCAATTTCGGGGGATCCAATATTGAGGTTGAAGAAACACTAGATAATGATAAAGAAATAAAGTAAACAAAGTAAAATAAAGTGTTTTTTTTAGCTGAATTTAAATGTGGAATTGAATAACTAGACGACACATTAAGCTCCACCGCAAATTCTCCCCGGTTATTGAAAACAAAATTGTAACTTTCACACGTAAGCCCAATAGTGCATCCAATGTGTGTGGGCCCTGTGGGGGTACTATGGGGGCAGCCGCCCCAGCAGTTCGCTCTGGCGTTGGTACATAATATAGAGTACACACTGCCCAAAAGAAGTCGATGGGTATCTAAAATTGTGCGCTTAATTCTTCCCCTCTTCCCATCCAACCTGGCACAACTTTTGTATATATATGTATATATAGACAAAAATGAAAAACGGTGAATACGAAATCGCGCACTTTTTTGGAGCAAATTAAATGTCGCCAGAGCAAATGTTGCCAGTGTTCAAGAGAATTAACGATGATAATTATTAAATGACGAGATGAATGTGAAAGAGAGAATGGCGACCGGGGATTTAGCAAGGAGATCTGACAGGAAGTGAGATAGAGCAGGGCTGGCGCGGATCCAGGATTTCTTAGGGGGGAGGCCCATCAATTTGAAATTTAGTACGCTGAAATTTGAAAATCGTGCTGGCCGATATTTCGCTCAACACCCCCCCCCCCCCCCCCCCCCCCCGACCCACCCCTTTGAGAAAATGATTAAACAAAACAAATCTGGTCACAATTGTTGTTTTTAATCTTTCTTTTATGGGCCCGCCTTTTTTTTGGAGGAAGGGGGCAGGGGGCGGGGGCAATTAGGCCCGCTCGATCGGCCACGCCCTGGAGTCGGCGCCTGATGTAGAGAGAGAGATCGAATGAGATCGAAGGGGCCGGGGAGTCGTCACAGGGCTTCTTTCTTCTTTCTTTAAATCTTTGGGGAATTAGATATATCGTGAAGCCCCGGGTGAAGCCGCTCCTTGAACAATTAAGCCTTTTGATGCGAAATAGGCCCTATGCTTAATCAGACACATTTGTTTTATAGGGCCAGGGGGGCCAGGGGAGATAGAGAGGGAGAAAAGAGGCCGTTTGGCGATTTTATGAATCTAGTTCTGTATGAATACCGCCGAGAGACTTTCATTTCCGCGGTTTTCGTGGCATTACGAAGCCCTACTTGGTTTATTAAAGCCCATAGACAATAACAATATACACGTACATTGTTGGCGAATACATGTGATACTGTGGCGTCTAAACCGCGGGGTATACGTATCTCCTCGGTAACGTATGACGCTGAGCAGCGACGACCCCAATCTCATCTGAAACTACCGAAATTACTTGAAGTAACAAGTAGACTCTAACGTTAGGCCTACGCTAAAAAAATAATTGGAGGATGGGTGACAGAGGATATAATCTAAAGTTTGGACCAGGAGCCGCTGAATCAGTGGATCAGTACCTGGAGTACAAACGGTAAAACTCTTTTCTTTTTCTCAGCTGTGTAACACAGTCTGGTTTAGGCTGGAGCTCCGACGCGCGACCCCGATGCCGAAGGCGCCCGACGCGACGCCTTCGGCATCGGCGTCGGAGCTCCATGGAGCTGGAGTTGGGTAGATCTATAGACCTACTGTAAACTAATGTAATGTAACTAGTTTAATTTTTAACCCCAGTAGACCTATACACATCTGCAAGAATCTTCAGCTTTAAAGGAGGCAGATTATCCATAACAAGAAGAAGATATCCAATCAAGAACTGAAGAAGAAACTAGAGCTAACTAACAGTTAGATCTATACGAGCGCACATTGATTGATGAGGTCAGGGGTTAGCCGGGGACTCAGGTTTTAGGCTTAAAGGTAGGCGTTACTACTGCAGCTAGAAGGGATTAGACCACACAGCGAGCCATCGAGGTCACTGTGACAGGTGGCTATCTCATTAACTCAGCTCTCATTTAACATAAGAAAGAGAGGATCATGGGGGACCAACAGGCACTGATTTGGGAAGTTTTCTATATAGAGGGAGCAAGTAGCTACAAGTAGGACAGTGTGCCTTTAAGCCATACCGTATATGTATTGATCATGCTGATGTTCATCGAATTTGAAAGATCAACACATTTTTGATGAATTTTCGCTTCAACCCCAGGCATGTTAATGTGCACACAAGGAAAAAATTGCAGTTTTGTACACAAACAATATAGACTAGACCTCTAGATCTATGTCACTATTAGTTAGATTCTAGGTGTTATACACAAGAACTAGTCTAGATCGACTTAATGTATTTCATCCTACAGAGAGCACAAATGCAGGCGCGTAGCAAGGGGAGGCGGTGGGGGCAGTCGCCCCAAAAAAAAAAAAATATAGAAAGAGAAGAAAACAAGTAAGAGGACGTAGGAAGAAAAAGGGAAAAGGAGTCGAGAACAGTAAAACAAATTGTCTTCTTTCTCTAATAATTTAATGAAACGTCAAAGCTTCCGCACGGGAGGGGGACTGAATACAGATAAGAATTAAAGAGTCAAAAAAGGTACAACAAATTGTTTTCTTTGTCTAATAATACGTCAAAGCTTCCGCGCTATGCGCAGGAGGTGGGGGGGAGGGGGGGACTGAATTCAGACAAGTATTATGAGTCAAGAAAGGTACAACGAATCGTCTTCTTTCAAAGCTTCCGCGCTAGGGAGCGCGCTTTCACGTGCTCTTTAACTTAAGTGATTCGCATGCTTTGGGTGCTCACTACCGCCCCCCCTAAAATAAAATCCTAGCTACGCGCTTGCACAAATGCAATCGGAATACCGCGAATAAGTAGTAGAGTCTGGACTAGAGTCTATTAATAGAATCTAGTATTACTATTTACTAGTATTAGTAATACTCCAGAAATTATAAAACCAAGGTGAAGGAAATTTCCCTGAAAGTAAAACACTAAATTGTAGAAGAATTTTAGTAGCTTCTAAAGGCCTATGGTCCACTCATCATTCTTCTCCTGAATTGTGCAGTCTATTTTATTTTAGGTGCTTTTATCTTATCAACTTGGACATCAACGTCTGTCATTTCGAGACTAGATTGATTAGTCTAGATCGACTATATTATAGACTGTATAGTCATTGATTTCATTAAATTTTAAAACATACATTTACAATAACAGGATTGTTGGTGAAGATGATGGCGGGACCTTGTTCACACCGGAGCAGTATGAGGCGTACAAGAAGAAGGTGGTCCCGACACGTATGAAGAACCGTTTGTTTGTGAGCTGGACGTCTCCTACTGGGATGGACTGCAAGATGATCGGTCCAGAAACAAAGTGCTTCTGTCAACATAGGTAGTTTGTCTTATAACAAGTTCATTTTTCTTGAGATCAAATCAAATCAGCATCTTCTCCTCAAATTGGTACCTATTGTTCTTATTTTCCACCCTTACTTAGTTTAAACAAAATTATAGACTATATTAAATGAACCAATATGAATGAAATTTAACAAATTAAAAATAAAAGCCAATTTATACATATAACTGTTGTTCTCCATCCTCTTTATGTCTTTAATATGATATCTGCTTCGTATTCTGTCCTTCAGGTACAAGCAACACAAGACAGATTTTGAGAAGATCCCGACAGAGCGCCCTATCATGCTGCCGTGCCGGGTCAAAGGTTGCAAGTGCGTCTCCTACAACTACGTGCCGCAGAACGGCAGCCAGCCAATCAGATGCCAGTGTAAGCATTATTCCGATGATCATACTGAAGACCAACACCATGGGTGCCGTAAATGTAAGTTTGGTGGGCTATCAGACAATTTATTTGGTGACATTTGCTCCAAGATTTATGTCATCCAAAATGTGGGATGTACATGCAAGGCCTGAGGTTATGGTTATGTATGATGTTTGGTTAACGACTGGGTGAGAAATTCATTTCATGTCGGAAATTGCTCTAGCAGCCTGTGCCAAACCCTGCCTTTGCTAAATATGTTGTTATTTGTTGAGAATACCTTTTATCAATTGCTAGTATATTGGTGACATGAAAATTATAAAACCAGTTACAGAGGCCTGCCTAAATCTCTTTGTTTCGCCTCCTCTAATTAAAGCCCTCTGCACTAGTTTGGCCAGGAGGGATTAGACTAGTGCTGTAGCCGAACCGCCGAACCGAACGAAAGTTCGCCAAACATGGCACTTCCGAACCGAACCAAACCGAACTGAACCGAACGCAAAGGCCTGGTTCGGATGTTCGGCAGAAAAATGTAAACGTTTTTGCAAGCTAATAAACTAGTCATTTTGTACCTAATTTTCATGTCATGATTGCTCATTTTATATTTACTTTTTTCCCATTTTCCGCCTTTGTGATTTATGCCTATACAGTGGTGGGCGCGACTTCACTGGCGCCATTTAAATCCCAAATCCTGACCACGCTACGTCGCGATCGCAAGCCATAAACAAGAATACATGTGCGTGACCGAACCAAGTTCAGCTCAACAAAAAAATAAATATTCCAATTGTAATAATATCGGACAAATTTTACAATATAAATAATGAAATAAATAAATATTATAGTATGGTATTTATTTATTCAGGAAAAATAGCGATTTTATATTTTTCCTTTTGAAAATAAAAACTTATAAAAAACAGTTCTTGACGAGCCATTCAAGATGGCAGCTTTCATGACTCTAACAATAGACAATAACCGTCTCGGAAAATCTTTACAAAATATCATTTATTGACAAATTGAAATCATTATTCTTTTAAAATTGAAAATAAAACATGATTCAAGACGGAAATACGAATGTGAGTAGTATTTTTCTTCACAAATAATTACGTTTAGAGCAGTTTTTTAATGTGAAATTCATGCTGGTCGGAAGCAGTGTGCAGAAGTCCTCCGTGCTGGTCGGGCCGACCGCCGTGGCTATAACGCTGCTTGCTATTATAATATTACCGAACCCCGAACCGAACCAAGTTCGGGTGAAAAATTGCCGAATTCTGCCGAACCGAACCGAACACGAACATAGCGTCTGACTTACAGCACTAGATTAGACCTCCCTGCAAGGTCACTGACAGGTGGTTATCTTTTCAAATCAGCTCTCAATTAACATAAGAAAAAGGGGATTTGGGGGGACCAATGATCACTGATTAGGCATTGTTTGCTATACAGTGCGTCCCAGAAAAAACGAAACCGAGAAGTATCGATGTTTTATCATAACTTAATCACAACCATAATTAATGAATGATACATATTTGGAAAGCTTAGAGTCTCCTCTTTCAGTTGATGCTACTCAGATGATGCATATTTCACGCATGAGTGATTAAAAGCAATTTGAAGGAAGGAAACCAAAAAGACATTTGGCGGGCGGTATCTGAATTTCGAAGAAAAATTAACATTTCTAGAAAGTTGAGTTTCTGCCCTTTCATATGACACCAAAATCAAGAAAAATGAGCGAGGAATAACAAAGTTCTGTTTGTTTAAAGTAGCCCTTACATTTTCATAATTTTAACAAACGAATTCGTTTTCACTGGGTGCCTGCCGTAGCAAAAAGCAGATTTGACAAAAGACTTAACTCCGTTTCGTTGACATTCAGCCATGCATGAAGACTCTCGTCTACGGCTGATTGTCAACGAAACGGAGTTAAGTCTTTTGTTAATTTCGTTTATTGATACGGCAGGCAGCCAGTGAAAACGAATTCGTTTAATAAAATTATGGAAATGCAAGCACTACTTTAAACAAACAGAACTTTGTCATTCCTCGCTCATTTTTCCTGATTGAGGTGTCATATGAAAGGGCAGAAACTCAACTTTCTAGAAATGTGAATTTTTCTTCGAAATTCAGATACCGCCCGCCAAATGTCTTTTTGGTTTCCTTCCTTCAAATTGCTTTTATTCACTAATGCGTGAAATATGCATCATCTAAGTAGC
>JAVYIG010013680.1:0-45783 GCA_035222895.1 Strongylocentrotus droebachiensis
GAAATTTGGCCCATTCTTCGTAAATTTACAAGCACTATATCTCTCACAGTCAAATAGATATACTAATTTACCAAATATATAAATTAGTAGGCGGTTTCCCGGCAAATTTGTTATCATCATGTATTAGTCAAAACATATTCTTTCACATGATTGGTAATGAGAGCTTCCATTTCATTTTTGAAATTGGGGCGTTACCAATACTGGTCTTTACCTTTAAAGGTACTATGTCCCATTTGCAGGTCAAACAAATGAAAAGATTAAATTCCAAATGCATTTGAAAGATAACACTTATTTAGAACTTCCCTCAAAACGAAAGGGTTTGAATACGGTATGGCTTTTTTGTGGGAAAATAACGACCATAGAAAGTAACTTTTTATTTGCTTCATGTTGATATGAAAAAGAATTTGATTAGTGATCACTTCTTAATAGGCATAACTGAATTAAAGCATAAAGTAATACTCTTTGTTCACAGTGTAGTTTGTGTTTCCATTAATATAAGTTGTTTATGCCTTGTACTAGTACATATTTCACATCCTGGGAAATGTATATGTTTACAATTGCATTTCTAAACTGGGTGTTACTTAGTATCAGACTCTTTTCCATTTACCTGTCTATCATCTAAAACTTATACTAATTAAATCTTGTTATTCTTATTGACAACAGGGGAATGTGTGGACAGTCTGAGGGTGCATGATGGAGAGAGTGATCTGGCTTCACCTTTGACCTCTAAGCTCTGCGGCCGCCAGACCCTGACCGAAGTGGTCTCGACCGGTAGCAATGTGACGTTTGTGTTTGAGACGGACGACTCTGGGTCAGTCTCGGATTTGGTATTCTCTACACGGTATTCGAGGATGGTAAGTTTTTTTTCTTCAGTTATCTAAAACAAAGTAGCAGGCTTACACTTGATTAATACACTTAATTACACTATATAAAGTCTAAACATGATGCACTCATCAACAAGTTTAAGAAGATAGTAATATTTTCAGTTAATATAGATGTACAATGCTACTATGGATTTTTTTCTTATCTTAACTTATCTTTTCAAGCTAGTTTCACTATATTTCAAGATAATCATCAGTTGCAGCAACTGACATGAAACTGTTCATCACACAATGGAATTCTCTAGGAATAGATGAAATAATGGAGAGAAAATTTAGAATACCTTAGATTAACCATGTATAATTGTACATAGTTCAGCCATTTGGCTGCGAAGTGCAATCATAATAAAACCTTTTCAATCAAAACAAAACGTATATCAATCAAAAGGAGACTAATTAGCTTCCGTTACATGTACTATTCTTGGAATGAGGTGCTATTTTTAAAGAAACACCCAAGAGATATAATTTAATTTATAAAAAACACACACTGACTGTAATCCTAACTCTTCGTACTATTCCTTTTCTTTACCCCTTCCAGCACCATGTACGGCTGCTCAGTTTCAGTGTAACAACAGTCGATGCATTGATTTTTCTCTCATCTGTGATTCCCTCAACAACTGTGGAGATAACAGCGATGAGGCCGAATGCGTGGGTAAGGAGATCAGAAATAACTGGAAAAGACTATGTAACTCTGGATTTGCTTATTAGAGACAAATCAGTAAAGAAAATGGTCATACCATATATTCAAGACCATTTTGTGCTTTTGATTCTTTGCATGTAGAATTCCAGAAATATCTGGAAAATGTTGTACCGTAAATGTTTTTTGGGGGGAGGAGTTTGGAAAGTGCTCATTACAATATCGGCTTTAGTAGCTATAAAAGTCCTTAAAGGACATTTTCCTACAATTACTCACTTTCCACACCTAAGTTTAGGTAAATGTCTGTAAATATAATTATTTGTTGTGTAAAATTGCTTTAAGTTTATAGCATTTTATACATGTTTTCATTAGTTTCCCCCACTGTTGTTTGTCTAAATGCTATACAGTGTACTTACATATAATTTCCTTCCCTGTAGCATATGGAATCACTAGAAGCATATTTGAATACATACTCTCATCTGGCTGTATTTCCCATGCTTATGTCTCAGATAATCCTTTTCATCTTATCTTACCTTTCCATTCCACGGCATTAATGTCCTGTGGCAAGACATGATTCTACATTTGCCACTCTCCACCCAGGTGTTAAATGGGTACCGGTAGGAAGAAATTCCTTGAATGCTGTGAGCGCCGAAATCGGCTGCCTAGCAGAGCCGGGATAATAGAGCACCATGCATGGTGGGTATGTGCGCTTTATAAATATCCATATTATTATTATTATTCCATTTTTCTGAAGCAAATACTATAGTTTATTTACATATCTCATAATTGTTATATTATTTTCATAAATTGTATAATGTTTTACCGTTATCTCTATTCTTTGATTTCTCTCTATACAATGGTCAGACATCATGGAAACATCCAGTGGACTGACCCTCGGTCAGATAGTCCTCATCGCATCGGAGGCATTGTCCTGGTCGTCATCGTCATCTTCGCCGTGAGATCGGCCGCTCAGAAGTTGCGCTCCAACAAACTCCTGAAGCAGCTCAAGACGACATGGACAACTCCAGGGTGGATAACGAGTACAGCAATAAAGACTTCTGGGGCAAGTGAGGGGGCGGGCGGGGCAAGTGAGGGGGCAGGCGGGTCAAGTGAGGGGGCAGATGGGGCAAATAAATGGCCTAGAAAGTTGGGGATTTACCTAACTCAAAGAATTAAAGACTTCTGGGGCAAGTGCAGGGGCAGGTAGGCAGGGCAAGTGAAAAGCCTCTTGCTTAGAAAGTTGCGATTAAACCCAACTCAAAGAATTGAACACAAGTTCCATGCGATCCTGATTGATTGAAATCATTTTTCATTTAAGCCCCATTGCACAAGTTCTTATAGCTACTTGCGCCCTCTATATAGCAAACAATGCCTAATTGGTGACCATTGGTCCCCCAAGATCCTCTTTTCTTATGTTAAGTGAGAGCTGATTTGATGAGATAACCACCTGTCAGAGACCATGCAGGGAGGCCTAATCCCTCCAGGCCAAACTAGTGCAGACAGGCTTTAATGTTCTGACGTGCACACAAATACAACTCTCAATGCAAGGGACCGTCAGGTAAGGCAAGTAAATAACACTATGAGGGCAATTTTTGATAGGGTTCATCAATCGTCAGCAAGGACAAATTTATTGACATTTTCTTTGCTTTTGCCACTTGTTGGAAATGATTGGTACACCTGTCTCAATGATATTTAAGGGATGAAGTGAAAAGTAGGAAAACAAACTATCCTACTTTCATCATGAGGGAGAGGGAGGGGAAAAAAGATTTATCATCAATTCATACACAATAATGTGCTAGCATTGGGCTGTTACTGTATTCATTCGTAAATATAATGTAGTCATTTATCCATGCTGTATTTCATCACAGGATATCCCTATATATGACAAATTCGAACTAAGTGCTCTTGGAAATCAAACATGATCATGTATTCATAAATTGAGATTTTAGCTCAAGATGTACTTAAGAATTACTACAGTCTTTCATATATTTTAGAAATAATTGTAAATATACATTCTTCAGTACTGTGTGTGCTTTCCTTCAAATTTGTATTTATTATTGTATTCCGTCCAAACATGTTAGAGATAAACTTAATTTATTATTATACCATAATGATTGTATTTTCTGTTGGAATTTGAAGGCACAGTGTACTATCAATTAATTGATATTTTATAAATTACTGTATAGTATTGTCAAAGATTAAAAGATTTAGCTTGGTTAATTCATGTAAATTCCTATCAAATGATTTGATTACAAAATTACATTAGTCTTTCTGTGTATATAATCACAAGATCAAGCAATCAAAAAGAAAATTTAGTTTCATGTAGATAATATATTTTTCTATTTGTATATTGTTTGTATCCGTTGGAAATGAATGGAGCTGTTTAGACCTACCATTGCTAGTTTGTGAAGTGAGATTCTTTGTAAAATAGAGCTTTATCTGCTAGTGAAACACTATTTAGGAATATTTTGAATTAATTTTGATCTAGGATTCCCGTCTATCATTACTCACAAACATTTTTGTAGACTTGAAGGTTTTTCAAAGATATGAAATTTTACAGTATGACCTATCAACTCAAACCTTGATAATGGAATGAGAGAGAGAGAGAGAAGATAAAATAAATGGAGAGAAAAACAGCAGATCAATGAAGAAAAACAATTTTGTTATGATGTGTGTTTTTATAATCACTAAAATGTTTTAATCTTGTCTTTCTGCTTGTAAAAATACATGTATTTTTCATATTAAAGGTCTTTGTTTTTACAAAGTCTACTCAACACTAGAAATTGGTCTAAATGTTTCTCTTTACTGGGGTATATTCATAACTGTCGCAATTTTTGTCTGTTTTCACCCCTTCCTTCCTCCTCCAACATATATTTTGATTGAGAGAGTGTGTAAGAGAGAGAGGGGAGAGAGAGAGGAGGGGGAGACAAAAAGAGGAGGGGAGAGAGAGAGAGAGAGAGAGAGAGAGGAAGTGGGACAGAGCCCTTCCTCCACCAATCATAGTCCTCTCCCCACCCCCCCCCCCCCCCCCTCTTTCTCTTCCCCCTCCTCTTTTTCTCTCCCTCCTCTCTCTCTCCCCCCCTCCTCTCTCTCTCTCCCTCTCCGTTTTTTCCCCCTCCCCCCATCCTCTTTCTCTCTCTCTCTCCCCCTCCTCTTTCTTTCTCTCTCTTCTCTCTCTCTTTCTCTCTCTCTTTATTTCTCTCTCCCCTCTTTCTCTCTCTCTCTTCTCACCTTTTCTCCCCTTCTTTGTGTCTCTGTTGTTCAGCAGTCTTCAGGGTTGGTTTAGAATAAGATTGGTATGGTACCTTTTCTCTTGCTTGATAAACACACGTACCTCAAATCTCAAAGATTAAGTAAATGTTTATTCCAAATATTTGTTTACATCGTCTGCTCTTACCTGGATGATACTGCATGTATATTTCATTTCCTTTTTTGAAATTACTCCTCTTCAAATGATTATCTTTATCCATGACATTCTTTCATATGTTGGATCCTATTTATTCCCATTGTAATGTGCTAACATAGTTTAACAATAGGTGAAGATGTTTATCTTTTACCATTTACTCTGTATCCAACCGTTCTTTTCTTATTCAAGTAATGACATTGAAATGGCATAATTGGTTTGTTTATCTTGTAATTTATGCTTGCTTTTCATCACACATTTAATGAAAAGAAATTTTAGGCCAGACATTGGCGCCATATTTTTAAGATCAATCTTATTAAAGCAAAATACATATATGAAATATATAAAGTACTTGTATTTTACACAAGGCTAAAATATAAGGAAATTAATAGGCCTATATTACATGCAACTATACTGATATTCTAAAGTCTTTGAAATTGCCGCGCGTTTATGAAGGAATCTCCAAATTGAAAAGAATTTCATTTGTCTCATCGAGCCTCTCGAGCGTGCCTGCCGTCCCAGTCTTTCTGACAGTCTTCAATCATAACGAGAGAGGGGGTAACGAGAGTTGATGGAGGGGGTACAATGGTGTCCTCATGGTAGAGACAAAGGCCATCGGCTGTACCCTCCCTTGCTCCTCTGATGGGGGCAGTATGACACCCTCCTTGTAGAGTTGGGGTCGTGGACCATACTGGGGAATAATCAGGTCCTCCCTGTATAACGATGGTCGGATGGCATCAGGGGGTAATATCAGCCCCTCTCGGTGGAGTTTTGGTCTGTCTCCCGCATTAGGGGGCAACATTACTCCCTCTCGATGGAGCCCTGGTCTTTCTCCCGCACCAGGGGGTAACATTACCCCCTCCTTGTAAAGTCCAGGTCGATGGAGCTGGGTCATACTGGAGTCGGATCCAAATTGACTTGGATGCCTCTTTGATGTCCGACGTTGCGTATCGTTTGACGAGCAACTTCGACAGCATCGACAGCATAAGCATCCAATTGATTCACCGTCGTCATCATCATCCGTATCGTAATAGTCCACACCATCCTGACTGCTACCACGCGTACCATCCCGCGAACCTTTGTTATATTTGCGTGACTGGCCGCAGCACTTTGCATTGACGCCCCTGCAGCATCCATACCAGAGGTTCCTACAGCATCCCAGTCTCCAGATGATGTAGCCCGGTCGCCATAGCAACCAGTAGAGGATGTACGCCAACAGGAGAGCCCCGAGGATGCCGAGCAGAATCCAGAGCCACGGGTAAGACTCGGCAACCGTTGTCTCATCGGATACTTGGGAGAGAGAAAGAATGAGAGTCACAAACGAAGGGAAAACGAATACATTGCCAACAGGGAACCGGTGGCTCCTGTATTAAGTATATGGAAATGAGACTGAATTCAGGAGTCAAAGTTTTACCAGACGAAGATTAAGAGTGAAGGTGGGAGAGAAGGAATGGGTGATGGTGGAGATGCCTGAAGATCAGGAGGTGAAGTAAAGTGAGCTATTTCACTAATCTATTAGAATAAAGGTAACACGATCGCAAAGACTTTCAAAAATATACCTGAGGGCCATCTTAGGGCAGTTTCAACATAGAATTCATTTTCAGATAATGTAATGTGACATTAGCATGTTTGAAATAGGTGATGCAGTAGACTACTAACATTGCCTTAGGTTAATTTTCCGAAAGTCTTTGTGATCCTGTTATTTTCAGATGACATAGTAATCTGAGGCGTATTTCAAGAAAAAAATTAAGGTCCATCTCATTGTTACATTATTCCATTTTCTAACATCATCCCTTGGTGGTTTTGGAAAATAATTGTTTCTAGTTACTAAGAATCATTTCCGTTTAAGATGGGCTTGGTAAAATAAAAATTATAAACCTAGCTATGAGTAAAGCCTATCTGCACTAGTTTAGCCAGGAGGGATTAGACCTCCCTGTGTGGTCACTGGCAGATGGTTATCTCATCAAATCAGCTCTCAATTAACAAGAAAAAGGGGACCATGGGGGATCAACGGGTACCGTTTGGACATTGTTTGCTATATAGAGGGCGCAAGTAGCTACAATTAGTGCAGTCCGGCCTTAAAACATCAAATAAATTAATATGATTCTTACCGGAGCAGTATGCTGGAGCGCTGATTAACTGGTCTGAGTTGTCGCCACAGTTGTTGGCTAAATCACAACTAACTGAGCGCGGGACACATCTTCCGTTATTACATCTCAGCTCCGTGACATCGTCATCACATACACCTACAAAGAAAACAAAATACATGTATCGGGAAATAGGTCAGGCTATCATTGGAGCGGTAGATGCACTTCCCTATCAGTGAAAGCAATTTCGAGAATATTTATGTAAGAATAAGAATATAATATGCATAAAGCTCACGATGCATTTTTATTTTAACCTGGATAAGGATTGGGCATTTTAAATGAAGATTGATAAAGATTTGTTTTAAAGGGGGGGCATCAAGAGAAAAGTCCGCTTTCCTGTCTTGAATTTTTTTTTTTTTACAGAGATATAGACCTGTATGAATACATTAATATAGGTACATTGTGTCTTTCAGTTTTCACATTCTTCTTTTTAAAGTTGTGTATGCCTCGTTTGCCTCTTCGTATGTCCCTTCTCTGCCATCCACTCACGACACCCCCCCCCCCCCCCCCCCCCAAGAAAAATCAAATTGACAATGCCTATAGACTCATTTTGTTAGGTAGATTAAACCAATTTTCATCGACATGATAGAAGGAAGTCCGGCGCATTATCTTATTTTCTAAAAACGGACCAGGTAGTATATCATGTCAACCAAACTTAGAAACATCTATAAATTATATTGAATAAGTTTTTGACATGACAGTGTGTACTAAACAATTTTGAAGGGGGAGTAGAAATGTTTATGTGAACTGATTTTATAGAATCTCCCATGGCGATAGTCGAGCTTAATGTTAATCGTGAGGACTGCTTATGGTATTTATAGCTTTAATTCATTTCGCAAATTATTTTGGAAGCGTTGTTGTTTCAGTTATTATCTTCGTCGTTATTGTTGTCTTTGTTGTTATTGTTGTTTATCTCATTAATTGCCTGCTGTATAATTATCCCTTGTTTATTTGGAGGAGGAGTTACGAGATCTTTGGTTTTAAAAATGGTGTAAAGTGTTTACAAATAATTTCGGAACATTGAGAAACTGAAGAAAATAAATGAAGTGCCATCAAGTTTATACAAATTACTTTTGTATCCTACCATTGTCAAATGAAGTGTAGAGTAGTGAGATATTGGCCGCCGCTGATTCGTTGAGAGAGAGCCAGATGGTCAAGAACTGACCGGTAGATTCGAAGCTTGCAGGTGTCTCGGTGCCGCAGTATCGACCAATCAGATCGTCCGTTTCATAGTCGTCTCCATCCCATATCATGAGAGAAGAACGTCGGCATCCCTGTCCGTCGGGTAAGAGTGGGTTATTCTCATCGTCTGTTTGATAAGCAAATCAGTGATCAAGAGAGGTTGTTTTGTTTTTTTTTCCGTATAAAAAAAGACAACATACATTCAGTAGAACAATAATGAATATAATTATGAATTACAAGATAAAATAAACCGCTGGATAGCCCCGGCCCCCCGCTGATCTTCCATGGGGACCAGAAATGGTACAGTAACAAACGACGAAGAAAAATGGCAAAACCTAAATTCCCAAGCAAAATATAGTACGAAATTAAATATCCAGGGGGGTGTTTCATAAAGCTGTTCGTAAAGTTACGCATGACTTTACGAACGACTTGTATATGAAAAGCCAAATGGGCTGCTCAATTAATATTAACTGCATCAACTAAAGTTGAACTGTGCAGATGTAGATTAACATTCTTATTATAACAAACATTTTTAATGCAAAGTATATTTTTTGCCATAATTTAGTTGAGGTTATTGGAGATATCAGAAAAAAACTGTTGGCATCCTATCTGACACTTCATATACAAGTCGTTCGTAAAGTCATGCGTAACTTTACGAACAGCTTTATGAAACACCCCCAGGACAGACAGTAGAGAAAAGAAACTAGTATTTATTTTCTAAGCTCATTCTAGATGACAGTGGTGGATAAGGGGGTGGCGGCAATAGGAACCTTCCTTTAAACGTAATTATTCTAAGTATACAACACGAAGACATGCCCTCCTTCATTTTTTTTTCTTCCTGAATTGTGTCTCCCCCTTCACAAAATCCTTGATTTACCCCTGCTTGTTGAGATGGGATGGGAAATGTATAGTCCTAGCATTCAGATGTAATAACAATTTGTATGCTATATGGTAGTCATGTTTTTCACATAAAAAAAAAAGGATTTGACTGAATGCAGCTTGACTTTCAACCAATCAGAATAAGACATTTCGGTGTTAGAATTCGGGTTTAGTTTTGGGTTGCCTGCCTTCGATGGACTTTCTGCAAAATTTATTTTATGAACATGATGACATGCTCTCTGGTTGATTGGCATTTTGTCTTCCTTGACATGAAAATGAACTAGTACGCTGACCCGATGATGCTTTCAAAGATCATGCTATGTAAACTTGAAGGTAATCTGATGATAAACATTTTCATGAATTATTGATGGACAACATAATCCAACAGGAAGTTTTTCGACGTTATTAAAAACGTTCAGTCAGGAAGATCACCCCGTTAGGCGAGATTAAATTTTATGGAGGACATTATTTTTTTAAAGAAATCGTCTGGATAATTCATTTTGACATGCACGCAACCTAAAGAAAACAATGTTTGTAATTACTTAGGCATGGCTTGAGGTAAATGGTATTATTCATTCATTGTTTTGGAAATTGTTAATTTTGTGGTTCTGGCTCATTACGTTTTTTCCCCTGCTTTGAGCTATCATACATCCGTGACTGTTAGTAATTTATATTAATCATAACCTATTCAATGATTTGTAATTGGTTTTGTTGTTGTTATCGTTTCGTTTTGTTTTGGTGTTAATTAGCAGTGAAGAAATGGGGGCTCGAAATTTAACATGTTAAAGAGGACACATGATAAAAAGGGGGAGGGGGAACCGTTCTTTACTAGGTGGATGAAATGTGAAGGAACAAGGCTACCGATTGTAGAGCACGTGCTGGGATTGGATCGTATCATCTTCTCTTCCCACCCTTTCTCTCTCTCTCTCTCTCTCTCTTTCTCTCTCTCTCCCTCTCCCTCTCCCCCTCTCTCTCTCTCTCTTCGCTATTCTATAGGGGAGGGGGCATGAGCCCCGTATTGTGACACTCAATATTATCGTGAATATTGATGACAAAGGATTTTTCCAAAATGGCGGTGCATAGTGGTGATAAACCTGGATTAATACGCCCTCACCTTCGAGTAGAAACGGAGAAACAAAGACGACGGCTAACATCTGATTCGATTTGAGCGCCTGGATGACCACGGTGCAGTCCTCGGGTCCAGTGATGTTCTCCAAGGCTGCCGATGTCACGAGGAAGCTAGCATCTTCCTTCTGGAGGCTTGCATCACACACGCTCGTCAAAACGACTGGTATGGAAAGGATATGAACAGAGAGTATTAATAAGGACCATGAAGTAATTTAGTTGGTCCGTGGTTAGTGGCTGCGTCTCCAGAAATTGATAAACAGGTGGTGGACGCTTCTCTTTGATCGGGATACATTCATATATACACTTGGTATAGACCCATTTTTTTTTCTTCTAGGCCTTTAAACAAGAGGGGTGCCTATATAAAGAACTTACCATAATTATGCAGGATATACGCCATGATCTAATCACAACTTTATACCTTTCCGAGATGTTTTGATTTTGATTTTTTGATTTGATTTGATTTTTTTCCCCACTCAAATATCCTCAAATTTAAATGACATATATAAACCATGCAGTATTATAATATATGATAGATCAACGGAATTATACAAGTAACGAAATACTGATACGTATGTACGTAATAAAAGAAGTTTACAGACTACATTTATAAGTTTGAGAATAAGACAAAATATTTTAGATTGCTTGAGTTAACAAGTCACAGAATACGGGAGACATGGGGGCGACCCCTATACACGTACACGTACACTAGGGCATCCCAACCCCCTTGTCTATAGGATAACCCCTATACGGTGTGTTTCATTCTTGTCGCATTTAAAATTGTTATGATCTTTCCTCATTCACAGACACAGTTACAGACACAAAAACATACACATTTTTTGGTGTTAAATACAAAAATCACGTATATTTGTTGATGGAATGACCGGGTTTGAAATAAATTGCAAATGATATTGAGGTACACAGAGAAGCAAATACAACATTCAAAGTTACATGATTGTTTATTATTTAGTATATTTCTGTGCATATTCGGGGTATTATTAAACATGTATACATTACCCGTATTTGTGCTTCCTCTGACCGTAACGAAGAGAACATTCACCAAACATAACACGAACAACTGCTTTGATGTCAACATAGCTGAAAGTATGGTCCTTGACATGAGATAATGGTCGAAGCATTAACAATCATAATAAAATCTTCACAATTACCACCATCTTTCTTGCACGCCTGTGTTGATGATTTAAAAATTACCAATCATAATGGCGTCACATTAGATTTTTAGCGATACAATATTGAATATTTCTATTCAATCGTATTGAAGGCGTTTTCATTTCGTGGTGTATTTAGTTAAATAGTCACATATACATCAATCCTGTCTCTTGTTCAAACAGCTAATCTTCAGTTGGATATCAGTACAACCGCTTAATCAGTGAGTTCTCCCATGTTTTCCTGTAAGAGCATATCAATTTTCAGCCTCGATCCATATCAGACGTCAGGTTTCAAAATGGCGGAGGTATTCTCCCACATCAGAATAAACACTTCTCTCCGAAAATATACATCACTCTACGGCTTGTAATAATTTGCTGAGCGACGGCACGCATCGTATTAATAAGCATTGCAATCAAAATGCTGATTATGGCTTTCAAATTTGGTCACGTCACAATTTGTTATTGATTAAAAATCCGTACAGAAAAACGGCATAGGGACATTCCATTTAATACCTGTGCTGTTGCCTAGGCAACGAAAGACGCTGTTCGTTCACCACACACCATTGCGCATTGTGCTTCTTCGTTATGTCTGGAAATGTCGTCTTCAATATGGCGAATGTTTGATCAGGGCACTCAGGTTATTTGCACAGCATTGTTAATGCAATGTCTAGATTAGGTATTGCTTAAATATTACTCCATTTTTTGCTGTAATACGTTGATCGTATATATAGTAGTGTCGATGGTTGTGTTAGAGTCGTTTGCATGCATGGTAACTATGCGCAAAGAAAAGGCTGACACTTACATATTCATTAGTTAATTCATATATTCCCCCGACTTTTGTTTTGATAAAAGAATATTGTCCGATGATGTTCTGATGATCCTACTTAGTAACCATGGTAACAGACCGGTTCATTCTGAGGACACACTTTATAGGGATTAAAAGGTAGACATTTTCTGTTTAATTATTAGATTTGCTTTGATTAAAAGTTACCATAAATCTGAAGACAAATCTACAGACAGCTTGTTACATTTGTATAAATATTTGAAATGTTATCATGATAAAACTCACAGTTTAGTTTCAAGTTTATTTATTTATTTCCACACATCACAAACAATTTTAACACAATAAGTGCAAAACATAATACACTATCGAAAACACAAGTATAAATGTCACAGATTATAACATCTTAATAACTTTTACACATGAAAGCCTGTATCATCAAAATGAAGCAGTCCTATCTTGAACCAAAAAAAATTCAATGATTAATGATTGTCCAATATGTACTATGACGAATCAATGATGTAAGATCATATTCAGACATGAAAACAAAAAAAATGGTTGAAAAAAATCTATTGGCTTGAAGAAGGAGCATAATTATGTGCTTATGCAGACATCCCGATCGTATTTTATTTTTCCTAAATTACATCACTGCAATATTGGTAATTCGGAGTCCATTAGGAATAATGTACGAAATAGGTGGAGTACCCAGCCCGTCTACTATCCACATGGTCTGGTAATCATTCCGTATGCTTATCAATAATTTTCGGCTGGTAACCACTTAGTCTAATCTCCAATAAGTCTACGAACCATTGGTCTATTGCTCATGTCAGAAATTGTCTTCTTTGAGGAGGCTCAAATTCTGACACCGGGCTTACATCATAAAGGGCTGTGAAGGGCTAAACCCTGTTTCAGCCCCAGAAGTAAGTGGATACGGCCCCCTAGTTATCGGCGTTATTTTCAATAGCTTCAGCGTACACTCTGGACCGATTTTTTTTTATCTCATTGATGTTCTACCAGGTCCAATTATGAATTAAATTAGGGCAAGAACACTCGATCATTGTGACTTGGTCACTGACTGATATTAATCTTTCTCCACCAGGGAGGGGCAATCGTTGCAATTGTCAGTTTCAAAACGTTTGAGAAAATATCTAAAAGTAAGATAACGTATACACACTAGCTCAAGTCACATTAATTTCCTCCCAAATATTAATTATGCTAAATTATTTCATTATAAATAGATGCCCTCAAAAGATTAGTTAATGCTAGTGGTGTAGCTTGAACCTACTAGATGTTTATTATTTATATTATAAATACCCTCGCTATATTTATGTCTCTCCTCCACCCCCTACCCCTCCCCCTTTATCCCTCTCTCCCCCTCTCTCCCCCCCTCTCTCTCTCTCTCTCTCTCTCTCTCCCTCTCTCTCTCTCTCTCTCTCTCTATCCCCTCTCTTTTCTTTCTCTCTGTCTCTCTGTCTCCTCTGGGTCTCTCTCTCTCTCTCTCTCTCTCTCCCTTTCTCTCATTTTAAGAGGATAATGCCCCCGACACCCCAATTGGTTAACAATTATATTAACAGTGTCTCTCGGTCCGTTCCGCAACGCAATAACATGACTACAGCGCTTTCTCTCTATGAATTCCTCTATCTTCTCTGAGATTGCCGATCGAGTTCGACTTCCTCGCTCGACGATCACAGGAACAGATTCGACGACATAGCCCTCGACTTTGAACCGGACAGCACATCCCACAGTCGCGGCAGCTTCGGCGTCGCCAGCAACCGCAAGCCCATACCATGTAGCCGGGTCTCCAGAAGCAGAAGTAGAGAAGGAAGAGGAAGGGGAGAAGGAGGACGAGCGCCGCGTAGAGAAGAGGGCGAAGGTCGGGTGTCGTATAGACCACTGTCGGGATGAAAATGATTGAACGGTAACAAGTTGTTTAGATGATTTGAAATCATTTTAGATCATTGTTCAATCTGGCCTTAATCCTCATAAGTAGATGGAAATAACACTTTTCATGAATAGAACAGCTACCTGAAGAGAAATGTTGATAATCTAGGCTCAACCCCCACTCCTGTTTAGCCGACAAGGCTTCCTATTAGGGGATGTCACCCAGGCTTACATCCTAAAGGGCTATGAAGGAGAAGAACCTTGTTTCAGCCCAAGGATTAATTGGCTTCGGCCCCTTGTTCATAATATTTTCTTTATGTTCCTGAGCTTAATAAGCTCCCTGCAAAAAGGCTGTTACTGCCATTGACAATACATAGCTCTTACGACCTTCTTGCAGGCAGCCGACGTTATACTCTTTTTGGAACTTTCGTTCATCTTTACAGATACCTTGAGAAATTAGGCAGGCTTCTGATCGAACTGAATATATAGAAGGAATCCACACTAATCCTCACTAAGATTGCTAGACATTATGGTCATGATGGTATGACAATAAGAAAACGAATAAAAAGAGGAAACCGCACCGAGGTGTCACGCAGGTTTAGTAACTTCTGAAACCAAAAGAAAGCCGGACAATTTTAAGGTATTACATCGAGGAATGAACTGGTTAATGAGATGCTTACCGGGGCAGTCGGCATCCTCCTGGTCGCTGAAGTCCTCCTCACCACAGTTACCGTAACCCTGGTTATCACATGTCACCGTCGAGTCGATACACCGACTCGTCTCCGTGCACGTGAATGATGAACACGAAGTGTCTAAAACAAGAAACGATGATAATATTAGAAAATGATAGATCTATAATAAAGGTATGTTGATTAGATCAGATAGAATGGAAGGATGGAGGGGTAAAATGACAGTGGCAGGGAGAGAGACGGCGTAGAGAGACAAGGGTACAGTGCCTCAGGGGTTGGAGTATAGTGGTGTAGAAACCGATAGGTCCTTGGTTCAATACCAAGTTAAAGTGCTAACCATCGTGCAACATTAATGCCATAGAGTAGATCGTCGTCGTCGTCGTCGTCGTACACGTGAACGATGAACACAATGTGTCTAGAAGACGTAAATGAGATAGATTATGTTGAAGGAGAAGGGTGGTGAAAGGAGAGGGAGGAGGTGAAGGAGGGAGCGAGTGATGAAGGGAATGTGAAGACAGAAGGATAAGAGAGAGAAGGGGAGGGTGGAGACAAAGGGGCGAAGATGGAGAGTGTAATGAAGAGGGGATGTTCGGCGTGGACAAAGGCAGAGTCAGAAAAAACAACGGTATCGAGGAAAAGAGCGGATGAGACCAACAGAAAGAGAAAAGACAAAGATCCAAATCCTCCTCGAGCATGTACTGAATGCATGGTTTTGAATGGTTTAAAGTTTAGTTGTGTTTGATCACAATAATATTCAAGAAGCTCCTTGGCCCCGTTGCAATAAATACTTACCATTGATGGTAACTTTGCCACCAATATTAACTTCCAAGGCAAGATCACTCAACGGCCAATCAAATCAAGGTTTCAGTGGAAGTTCTCATTAATGACAAAGTTACCATCAATGGTAAGTTTTTATGCAACGGGAAACTAGTGTAATGAACAGCAATTATTAGAAATAGAAAGCATGGTGTAGGTAGTGTAGGCTACCATGATATTATCTTACTCACGTATCACAGTTTAAGCCTTTTCGTCACCTTCAAGTGTATTCTTTAAAAATGCGTTAAAATATCGACTTTTATTACCGTCTGAGAAGACAGTGTAGATGGCCCTGAAGTCCATGACGCTGAAGTCTCCCGAAGCTTGGAGCCTCATCGTTACGCTGCTCCCTGATGATAAGATCAAGCTAGGTCTGTCTGTACCACAGAGTGTGTTACCAAGCTGGCTGGAAGATGTGCTGTGACCATCGAAAAACTCCACACTGGCCTGGTCGCAGTCGTCATTTGGAAAGCCATACCTGGAAGAAAAAATACGACAAAATATTGGCCTTTGCTATCAAAGCCTCAGCTAATTAGCACAATTATCAAATCCAGTATCGTCATTCCAGCTTGGTTATGACGCCATTGTCTTCGTCAAAATCATAATCTTCTTCATCGTCGTCATACGGAATAGATTTTGAAAATTGTCATGTTTGTAGGTAAAATATTACACGTGCTTTATCGAGTGCTCCAAAAATGTCTTTATTACGTGAGGAGAAGAGAAGAGAAGAGATGAGAAGAGAATAGAAGAGAGGAGAAGAGAAGAGAAGAAAAGAGAAGGGACGAGAAAAAAAAGAAAAGAAAAGCGAATCGGCAATCCTCCAACATTTCTGACACTCTGAATTTGTGCCACCAGTGGTCCTCGCCTTTGTGATTTCTGTTCGTTTATAAATATTTTACGAAGACGCTAACTTCAGCTATAAATGTGGTATAAATCAAAATACCATATTGAATGTTATACAACCTTCTTTCATACTTATTGACAGTCCCTACACTCCCGACAGTATACGAGGGCCACTAGCTTAAATATTATTGACTTGGTAGTCACGACACTTTTCTTTATAAGGCATATTTTTCGGTTTTCTGAAAATATCCATTACACAAAATTAAATTGTTTTCACATATCTTGGACTATACTTTCTATGATACGATCATTCCTGTTTTAAGTGGGTTTTGGTTCAATTTGTCAATTTGATCCGATAACACTTCGTTTGACATGCCTATCATATCGGGGGTTAGGATACGGGTCACAAGGGTTATACATTTTATAGCACTTGGAGGGATAAATGTAATATTTTTTTCGAAAATGCCCCTCCCCCATTTTAAAAATAGGTTAGCGCCCCTAGTCTTACTTACCTTCTGCTGACATCAAACCATCTGAAGTCTACCATGACCCTTGTGTAAGGTTCATTTGCCTGGATCAGATAGGAGCAATCGATGGTGACGTTATACAGGTCAAAGGTTAACTGGTTTGAATGAGATTTCAACTCCTTGCTGAACGATTCCGCGCCTGCTGTTGTTACTAGGCAACTGCCATCATCGGAAATGAGAATATCTGTTTCGGTGAAAACAGTTTTATTTGATTTAATGATAAAATGAATTATTTTGATGGAGTTTTTATTCTACGGAATGTTTTATCGCGACTACATTCTGTCATCATTACCCTTCATATTTTCATCGGTTTTCAAAAGTAAAACTGAATTCTGACATCGGGCATGTAAGGGGGTGGGGGTAGTAATTAAAAATGCATGTACCAAGTATATTTCGGGTCGGAGAGTCTGGATATTTGCAAGCCTCATAAACAGGATGGGTGCAATCCTTACTTATTCGAGGGATGGGCAGAATATACCTGATGGGCTATGAAGAGCTGACCCACCCGGCTCAGATCCTTTAATGGGCTCCCAAACGAGGCGAGCTCCACCCATGCTAAGCTGGACGTACGCCACTTGGAGAGTATCGACTCCAAGACAAAACAACCGGAAAATTATCCTTTTCAAAGCTTAACATGCAATGAGGAGAATCTCTTAGCCCATATAATATCATAAGCAAGCTGTACCTACTATATTGCTTATGAAGCAACCAATACTTAGACCAGGCGTTTGTCAGAAAATGTAAGGAACGTCCTGTCGTAAAGTCTTGTGTCATTATATACATTTCGATAACAATATCAAACTAAATACTAATGCACTGACCTGTTGATATGTTGGGCTGATTCGCGGTGTCTGGTCTTGTCTGCCTCACCAGGCATGCCTCCACCCTTTTACCTGAGAGTTGGAAAAGAAAACAACACATGAATGCAATACTGATTCCGTTTCTTGCCATTTCATACTTTGAGTGCAGGCAATATATTGAAGGTTTTTAATTGAAATACACGTTTGTAAAAGTTTATACTGTAAGGGTAACGACAATTTTGCGATTTGGCTTGTGTTTGAATAAGTTCACGATAGAGAAAAGAAAAAAAGTCGAACTTGTTTGCAGAATGTTGCTAGGCATCCTTTAACTTTGGGGAATGGTATGCGATGCTTCCTCTCTCTCTCTCTCTCTCTCTCTCTCTCTCTTCCTCTCTCTCAGCATTTAGGTCATTTGTTCTCTTCTTTGTGTCATGTGAGTATGCTGATGTCATATCATCTTCTAATGAATACTTTTAACCCAAACCCTACATCTTACATAGGATAATCTATTGGAGTGTACAAAAAGAAATAGTTGTTATCATAAGAAGAAGAAGAAGAAGAAGAAGAAGAAGAAGAAAAATGATAATAATAATAATAGTAATAATAATACTAATAACCAAATAATAATCAGAATAATAATGATAATTTATATTAATTAATATAACTGTTCAATAATTGTGCGTGCTTGTAAAAACTATGGTAAATCTATAATTTATGATAAATCTTCTGTTATTATCCAATGATCTTATGAATAATAGAATACAACTGTAAATTATCTTCTTTTGACAATCCAGAAAATTTCGGACTTTCCAAAGACTTGTTTTTGGCCGTTAACCATCGCAGCTGTTCAAGGTATGCATGTATGACTATAGTTAGATCTTCTGTTGTACCTGAAAATCCGATTATTGACCCTAACTGTTCGGAACCATCTTTCATCGCAACACTTCGAGTTAATCCATTAAAACGAGGGAACTTATTCATTAGAGAACGACATGGACGATGGACTGTTCACACTCGTGTTTTAATTAGTGCCGAGTTATCACATCAGCCGTGACGGCCGGCCATGACCCGACCCGACCGGGACGAGCGGACGGACCCGCCTGGTTGCTTGGTTCTACATGATCGAGTATTGGACCAAACTTACACACCCAATAATGATGAGCCAAAGTTATATTAGGGGATTCATCGGTTTAATAACAGTCATTATTCATCTGAAAGAGATTCGAAGTTTTGTTTTTACCCGTTTATTTCTTAGTAGGTCCATGGTCTAATATTATATCGAGACTACACCTGCAATGTTGTAGCTTCCGTCTCGCACTCACTATTCTGTGCTATTCTTTAATTTTATTATTGTTACCAAACGATAAAATTGATTATTATTGATTATATTTGGGTTATCAACAAAGTTTATGTATTGACCTCTAATATATTTTTCAAGTTCATTTAGTGCAAGTTCCTTGATATGAAAATACAATACCATTTTCACAGTGTTTTGGGTTTGCAATGTAAGTTTCCTTTACACCACTTTCCTCCTATAGTCGATTCAACCCGCGGAGACTTGACGCTCTGAGTCTGACCCGATCAACCTGATCTATATTCTGCTAGGTTATACATACAATAATGCTCTATCAAGTACATTGTTGACTGCCTTTACTTTAAACAAATTGTAGATCTGGGTTGGTTAATTGTGAGGAGTGAATAATGATTTTTCCACTAAGGATGAGCCACCGCTGTCACCAGGGCGTGACTGCCACTGGGGGTACTGTCACGGATAGAAATGGGGCGTGTCTGTCCCACCCTAAAGCCTGCATGTCAGCGTCAGTGTGTGATCGATGACCCGACATATCGCGTTAATTAAATACATATTTTGAATGCGTGGTTGAGAAAATACTGAGAAATACTATTTGGGTTAAATATAATACTCATGATTTGTGTATTATCATCTCGAAGATTAAGCCAAGATCATTCAAGATTGCAACTTTTGAAGTATAATACCAGACTTGATTGGGTCTTAATTGAGATTAGAGGCCTTGGTTTTAATTTAAGTCTACACTTTTCCTCTAAGTAAATATATTTCTTGAATAATCAGTAAAATATAACTGTTCAATTTTGTGATAAAATGTTGATAAAGTTTGTTAACAAGTCAGATTCCTCACATTATGTGATTAAATTAGACGTGAAGGAATCTGTATTTGCTAAGTATTGAAAACTATGATAACAATTTGAAATATACTTAAATCAATAATGAAAACAGTTTGAGTGGCTGATCATTCACCAGGTGTAACACCAGGTTTAACAGCGACTATTGACCCCACTCACTTCCCGCCTAAAAACAGGACAAAAATTATACCTCACCCTCCCTCACCATCAGCACTGGCACCTGCACGTCAAAAGAGCGTGAAATCTCATTTCAGCTCGCCAACGAAGAAAAGAAAAATTAATATCTCGTGAGGCTGGTTCAAGGAAACATATCTATCTTTACATCTGTAAATATTACTCTGTTTCTTGCTATGCCCGTCGGCCCAGCTGTTCGCACCCCGAGCTGGCCCAAGAGGAAACGTCAATGCGCCTCTAAAGGTTTTTCAATGATTGCTTCGGGCAGACGTTATTATTTAGCTTTAAATATCATTAGTACAAAGCGGGGAAAAGGGCACGCGTCCAGGCAATGTCGGGTTCTTGCCGTGCGGGAAAAATTAAAAGACAAAATTATTGGTTTCCCTCTAACTTGGGGTAAGTTCTGTCAAATCTGGTAAGAGTTTAGAGCCTGGAGCGGGTACCAACTTGTAATTGGTCTTGGCTTTTATAATCTAGGATTCATTAACAACAAGGATATCTTATAATATGCTTCATATTCAGAAACTAAAACTTGTGCTCAAAACCCGCTGCTAAGTTTTGTTTTTAATTAATCAATTTGAACTAATGCATTCCTGTTTTGATTTCAATACTACAAGCAGATCATATGTCTCTGCTCGCTGTTCATCGTTAATGCTTTACCTTCCAACCAGGTTTCTCCGGAAATGCCTTCTTTGGATTGTCAATATCTCTTCCATGAAATCTGTTAATTGCATGCATTTCGGTTAAGATCTACTTCGACGAACTATTAAGATCTTGGATTAAATATTAATAATAGTTTTACCCGTTTACTGTGTCCTGCCTATGATGACAGGGCTTAGGAATGTAGAACATTTTCGTCTCAATAAATTAGACTGCAAGACATATATTAATGACTATCTTTGACGTACGTTTTCCTATAAGTAACAAGCTTCTTAAAAAAAAAAAAAAAAAAAAGTAAACTTAAATTTCGGCCTAAAACTTCATCCCCCTACTGATATACATTATGTTTTATTTTCACTTTTTCCATCTGAAGGCGCTTCAAGAACCTTGGCGGCCAACAAAATATGGCGATCCCCCGTCATACCTTCTCATTCGCTTCCAGATTCTCTTTACCTTAAAGTATAGATATTCATTGATTTTAAAAACTAACTTTATTTTCATTATTGCAAAGTTGAAATTTTGATTCGACAAGGTTATCAAAATTCAATACTTGGAAACATTCGGAGTAATGATTATTATAAATTACAAAACGCTTAAATACAGCCCCGGCATAGCACCTGAAGAGCTCTCCGAACGCTGCTGAGATGTGTGAGATCACAGTATGGACATGATTTGCACAAGCAGACGATGTCCCATGACATCTCACACATTTTCAGTGCCTGTGTTTTCATCTTGAGTTCTTTCTCTTACTTCACTACCGTCAGGCTCAATGTATAATATATTACCTCACTCTAAACCCCGCGCATGGTTTTATTTTGATGACAAATACAGCGATACAAAAATAAAGGAATCTGTCGCTTGTAAACAAAATAAAACGCCATTGTATATGCAGCTGCACACACCGCGGTATGTTTGGCGTTTCAAGAGGGAACAAATGCCGTCCTTAATATCATTCCGGGGGGTTTTCAATTTGAAAGTCTGGTTTCTTTGATTGTTAATTAACTCCTATCCTGTGTAGTTACACACAAAAGATTTTAGTTATCAGAATCGGTTAATATCCCCTTTTGAATAGTTTGACATGCCATTACATTTATATACACTAAACTCATCACAATTTGACAAATAATAGCTTTGCAATTATATGCATTCTTTATGGGATGTCGTCTGCTTGGGCAGTATTGGTCCATATAGTGACGTCATTAAAATATCGTTATTTTTCCGGCGAATCTCTCGTATATCCCAGCTGTTATGGAGGTGGTTGTATTTGTATTTTTATAAATCACCCGATATGTAGTTGACCTAAAACTTGTACGATGGCCATCTGTTAGCTTACCAGTTTGTAGTGATACATTAGTTGACATATTTGTGATTTTCTTTGAATTTCACCTTTAATGGCACTTCAATGACCAGAAGGTTCATAATTCGACAAATACTATACAGGTTTACTTCTCAGTCCAGTCTCTTTGCTATGAAAGTACAAAGTTTTGATCAATTTAAGCCAGTTCCTTTTTATTCTTCTTAGTCCATGGAATAGATTATCATAATTCCCAGCATGACTCTGTCTTGTGAAAACTTCACATGGCCTAAATAAAGCCAAATCATAGTATTACTAATTCCTCTCGTTATGGCGATCTTTTTTTCTGTCACCCATATCCTTCGCTTTTCCCCTATACCTTAGTTCCTTTCTTCTATTTTGAATATGTCTGACAAAGCCAGACCAAAACCGCCCACCAAAGTCTAAGAACCCTGTACACGCACATCCGGGGGTTCAAAGGGCAGTTCCCCTTCTCCCTCAGCTCTGAATAAAATATTAACTGGGTATCCTAAACAGTGTATGCTTCCTAACCCCCCCCCCCCCCACCCCTCCAGTAACTTGAGAACGGGCTCCTATATGTATTCTATACATAAATAATATTCCCGATCAAAGTGTTTGCCCCCTCCCCCCCCCCCCCCCCTCTCATCTTGGAAATGAGGCGACGCCCCCAGACAAGATGGCTGCCTCTGAAGACACCTTGCCCGTTTTCCTCTCGTTCCTGTTAGTAAATACCATACTTCCTCCACCAAACTTCCGCCTCATCTAGCCAAGGTGCCGTCTTCAATTAGAAGAGTAATAGGATGGAGAGCAGACAAAAATGCATGTGATGCCATGGTAGCTATGGATGAGTAAGAGTGGTTGAAAGTAACCAGATGCTTTTCTTGTCCGTAGAAAAACGTGGGATACCTTTCTTGAGAAAGAGACTGTGAGATTGAATCACCGTTACAATTATATCTCTATTTTTAGAATTCGTGTGACCTTATAACTTTCTGAATTGCATTGATATTTGATAATGGATGCAAAATGGATGCAAAAGTTTTACATCTTCCACAGGAGAATATTAACATATGCGTATCGAAGGAGGTTCACCCCCCCCCCGCCACCCCCATGATCAAAATATGAAGGGAGGGAAAGAGAATGGGAAATTATGTCAGATTTTTTGTTATCCTATCCATACCATCCCGAAGACTACATAGCGGTGAAATCTAAGAATGAAGAGGTTTGAATAAGCACTGCAGCTCACCTACTTTAAAACAGTTTCGATCCTCACGGCAACCCGAAAAGAAAAACTTTTAGCATCAAGTCCCTCTTTTTGAAATAATACACGTCAATACACCGTAGCATTAGTGCGACAAGCAACGCTCAAAGCTCAGAGATTGAATTAGCTTGAATTAGAGAATTTCTGCCCTCTATTACCAAAATACTGATTATGACTTCCTGATTGAAATTTTCAGCGACGAAAACTAGATGTGACGAAAGACGGGACCCCGCAAGTGCTCCAAGTCGAACGACAGAGGGTGTTGCAACTGCCTGGTGGTGGATAATTAACTGCTCCTGCTTCGATTGAATGCTAAAGGTTTCGGAGTATAGACTGTGTCACGTATATTAAAATATACTTTTTATCATTGACTCTCAGCATTTTTAATCAAGCCTTCCATTTCAATGCGCTGGTAAATTATTTGTAAATTGACTGACAAGTTTGGCGATTTTTGTTTCAACAAGGAAAAGTTTTGTGTCCTTATTTGCTTTCTGGAATTAGTCAAGGTTGAGCAATAGGATTAAACTTACCACTTTGCTGATAAAAAGTAAAAAAAATTGTGAATAAAATGTTTGGGGCGTCATACCCTACACATCCTCTTCTTTTTTCGAACATACCTATAGGAGCTAAAGAACATACAGACAACTACAATCGGTTTACAATATTTGTGACTTGAATCAGAGATAGACTTTACTCGTAAAAAAGAGAGCTGTTGCTGAGCTAGCGCCATGAGCGTCCCTGGACGGTGTGTGCGCTCTATAAGTTTACACTATTATTATTAATTTTCTAAAATACCAACACAATTAGAATATCAAATCGAGAACATGTGGTGCAGAAGCGGGTATAGGGCGAGTGCCCCCCCCCCCTCCCATTAAACTCAATGTCGGAATGCCACGCAAAACGGTGCTCCCTGCTCATACCCTGTGCCCTTTAAAAACGTAAGACCCAAAAGTCACCTGAAAATCTACATCGGGGAAGGTGACGACGTGCTTGCAGCGCTTGTCCGTATACGTGGCGCTGATCCAACCAGGAATGGGAGGGGCCACTCTCCTCTCCCTGCATAACATTGATAGACCGTGCTTGGTAATAAGTCAACATTTCAACACAATCCTAAGCCCAAGTAAAACCCAGTGATCAGGTATCATAATGTGTTGGTGCAACGTTAGCTTGGGGGCAACTGTTTTTCGCGAAGACGACAGTGGAAGTCCCTGTAATTTGTCTGGACGCCTTCGTAATGACCCATTGACAACTAACTTTAAGACAGTCTCCGAAAGAAACAATAGAATGTACAAAACCATTGTATAATTTGTGTTATTTACGTATGAAGACTCTATCTAGGTTGACGCTGGTGCCATTTCAAATCTAAGATTGGTGCTTGTTACTAAGGTCTTTCGACATAGCATTTGATATATAATAACTGCTTCTTACCAGCTACTGTGTCTCTCCCAACTCTGATATAGAATGTAGTTGTAGTAAGGGTAGGGGCGGGAGGGGGAGGGGTCAGTACGAATGAATATCCGGACACCCTAAATTGCACCATCACATGGGGCAGAGGCGTCGCTATTTCTTGATGAATGGGGGGGGGGGGGGTATAGGACCTGAATTTTTTTCGAAAGGTCATCAATGTCAGTGGTTTGCTTACAAGCAATACAATTTAAAGTCTGCCGACATCTTTCTTAAGTGAGGGATGTTGCCCGCATCGAGCCTCACCCCCTAATTGATCATACATTTGAGAGAGACTGAGCAAAACCTGCTGCTCTCAGAAATGTCATATTTAGGTCAGTGTTGCAAAGAGTTCATTACTTTCATTCTGTCTTTCCTCATTATGTTCAATGTGCCGGACCCAAAATGTTTGACAATAGATTGAAGCTCATGACCTTTATATATCACAGAGTAAGTAAATAAAATGGACCCCATTCAGACGCTCCCGATTTGAGTGATGTCTCATTGAATTTAAAACAAAATCTCAGTGATTGGATTGAATCGAAGAGGAAGGCAACACTTGTCACAATGTTCGACAAACCTGAGGCAGAGATGTATTCATAGATTGTTCTGAATGACGTGTGACTTCCGAAATCCTCCTGGCACTTTCATTTATAATCGACGATACAGAAATCGTGATCATGTTTTCGGCATGCCCACAGACGTGATCGATTTGATGTAATTTGCTGTACTAGATCATTCTGCTGTAGATCAATCCACAGTATAGATTTCGAGCTCGAAAACATAGTTCGATGGAACTCAAGTCTCTTTTAATTTTCAACAAGCCGTCGGCACTTTCATGCAATCAAGGAAAAATGCAACTCTCCATGACCATGGTAATGTTTTCACAGAATTTACAGACCCAGATCGATTTTTTTTCTTTGGTTTTGATTTCGACAGATCATTTTCCCCTTTCTGTGCAATCACCCAGTGTGAAAAATGATCATTGTATTGTGTTCGAAGAACCCTCACTCTTTTATGCCCAGAACGATTTGACTTTTATCTGGTTTTATTCGACAATTAAGTATTCGGTACCTGCACCTGTAGAGGTGTCACGGTAAAATGGATACGTCGTTGGACTGTATGGTTCCAGGTTCGAGTCCCATCGCGGCACTACTTGTTTATGTTGTTTGTTTATTTATTTGAATACGGTGGTTAAAAAAATGCTTTCAGCTTGGCATAGCTTGTTTCAGCATGTCCGTGCATGATACATTAACATATATATGAATTAACAGATAAAATACAAAATTAAACAATAACATTACAATAAGTAAATGAAAAGAAGAAGACTAAACATATATATTCAAAAATGAGAAATATAATGCAAGTTCAACCAAACTGTCATTTGCGAGACATTAATCTACATTTGCCTATCTCCGCCCAGGTGTATATGGGTACCGGTAGGTTGAATGCTGTCAGCGCCGAAACCGGTAGCCCAGCAGAGCCGGAGTAATATCGGAGCTCCTTGACCACCTTGCGTGGCGGATAATGTTCGCTATATAAAATATAGATATAGGCCTATATATCCAAGCCGTTACCTGCAAGCACTCATTAACGAAGAAAGATAACCCTGATAATATTTCGTTTTAGTTTTCGACAAAGCCTGACTCCGAAGGCCTAGGTGAGGTCTGTTATAAATTCAGCAAAATAATCTCTCGGCATACTATCCTCTTTGGACGCGCATTTAGTCAATTTAAAGAATGTTTTCGACCAACCCGCAGATCCAGATCTATCCAACCGAATCTGGTATAATCTCTGCAAATTTACATGATTAAAGCTCTTGTGACACTGTTGGAACTTGCGTGTAATAGGTTTAAAGCTAGGCAACCCTGGTAATGTTCTCGACGAGCCCATAGACCTGGATCGATCTATCTCGTCTGGTATAATTTCCTACAATTAAGTCTTCATTACCCCCGTGGTACGTGCATGCAATCAGTTTGGTCCATGGAGAGACAACCCCGGTAATGTTCTGGAGGAACCCCAGATGAAAGTCACCCTGCCCGAGGTCTGTCAGGGTTTGTCAGGGTTTCCGACAGGTTCTTATTGCTTGCTGGTTCCAATATCCTGCAGCTGTCCATTCATGTACCAAGCTAGTGGAGGAGGAGGTATCGACCAACATGAGGCTCCGTTTTAGAGCTGATCATCGGGGAGGGAAAAGAACAGTTTGTAGGAGACTTTTCAATGTTTTTTATTTCATCAAAATCGGTCTAAACTGAAAGATAGGGGGATATTAGTAACTATATAAGTACTACAAGATGAAGAATTTGAGTATATAAGAAGGAAACACAGAAAACAGAAGTAGAGAATTAAAATGTGATACTAAATCAAAAGGTAAAAACAGAGCATGACAGATACAGGTGGATAGGGGGAGACAGATAGAGAGAGCAATTGAAATCCAAACTTTCCAAAATTTCGTAAAGTAATTTAGACGCCTTTTTTGTAGACATACAGTAACAGTATAAGCCATACAACTTCAAAAATATCAGTTTCCTCCAGATGATGACGCATATATTTACAGAGAGTATAGTTTTATTCTTGTTTCCTATAGAAAACTTATATTATTTCCATTTACCCCAGTCGTAGTATCGCTCACGAGTACGAACAACAGTTCGTAGCCATGAGCGATACTATTTATTCAAGAAAACGGTAGCAAAGATACTTTTATAATTATCTAACTGAATGTGTCTCGGATTAGGATGCAGCCATAATTATGAACATTCTTATCCGCAAAATGCCAACCTTGATCAAACTTTCTGATCATATTTCCTCCACTGTGAAGTTTAGTTTCAGAACTTGGTGTTTTACACGTCAAACATAATAATAGGATGCTCCGACATGATTTGGCAAATTCTCGGTAAAAAAATCATTGGCGTATGGGCACAATTTGGCCTGGGGAGGTTGTATTCGTCTCTTGCCCAAAAATCAACCTTCCGTTTTCCATACCAAATTTCTGTAAAGCATAAACTATCATTAAAAGATGTTATTATATTCCTAACATTTTGATCAAAATGCATGATATTATTGATCGTGTCTTTCGTCTTTAAACGATTGCTCCTGCATTCATATAAATTCTGAATAATTGTTTCATTCCTCATTAATAATAGAAAGCCCGCGACGCTTTCGTGACCAAGGATGTACTTAATATTGAGAGGACATTTCGGAAAACGAAGAAAAACGAAATCTCCTTCCTTTCTTAAATTGAAGCTTATAAGAGTTTCACATCGTCATGTGGGCTGCAGCCCTAATAGCCCCCCCCCCCCCCCCCCCCTCCTGCTCCTCCGCATCTCAAGTACTTCTGTTGTCTATGGTTATTCTCCGTCGTGCAGTAATATATTCCGTTACAAACAAGATAAATTAAATTATTAAAAATCTTACTTGAGACGAAAATATTTTGTTTCGGAAGAAGGGAGATGAGTAAGGCTGAGCAAATCACCTATGAACACACTGACCTTCAATGCATCATCGTGTCATAATTATTCCAATCTGAAGTGTGTCCATTTAGTCGTGATTTAGTGCAGCGAGTAATTAAGAACAATGGGTGTCAATTACACACACCGTTGAGCGTACATGGGTCTACAGAAGAAGATTCGATGACATCATGGGTCAGCCAATGTCCCGACGGATTTTCATATCCATTTTTTTATCGATGACCTAGATCACATTATGTAGAAGACGTAATATAGTTGTCGTCAACACCAAATTCAATTTGAGGGTAATTTTCGGTGGATTTAGAAAGGAATTCTTGGCACATGGTAAAGCCTTGAATGTGTCAAGGCTTTGGTAATGTTTGAATAATGAGTTGTGCTGATGATTGATTTGTTGGTTAAGATTTTGTTTTCATCAAAGCTAGCCGTTACGTCATCTGATGCCCATTTTAAGTATTACATCATCTCTAATTTCTCATTGATATTTATCATGATCAGACCTACTGATAATCTCATTATCGATATACATACATTCAGTCATTTGTGAATTTGATAAATAAAACATGAATGAACAATAATAATCACAATATTCATTTTAATGTACTTTCCTAGCCTATAGACAATCACTCATATTTTCTCTTTCTCTTTCCGTCTCCCTCCCCTCTCTCTCTCTTTCTCTCTCTCTCTCTCTAGTTCTGTCTTTTTCGTCTACCCCCATCTCTCTATATTCTTTCCTTCCCTTTCTCTCCCCTCTCTATTCATCTTTTATTCCAACTCAAAATTTCACTTGGATCAGTGAAACAAGTAAATGCGAAGCTCGGCAAAAGTAAGAAAATATCCCCCACAACCTTTCAGCAGCTTTTATAATGTTTTCAAACATTATCTCATTACTCAAGATTTTTGATTAAATATCTGCGTTCACAGACATGGAAAGATTATCAGCATGTACAGCGTCATGACAAGCCTGTATCTTTTAATTTTAAAGAAGATATAGAAGCTGGCGCTGGCGAGGATCGTCCTCTGTATCTTCTTGTCGACGAAGGCGCCATATCAATTTTAAAGGCCAACAGATTCGTTATCAGTGAGTTTTGTTTTAAGTAACGCCTGACCTAGAATGCTTGAGGTCATTGACAAGTTCATCTTTAAAAGGGGCAAAAATAAGCTGTGTGTAAACTGTGATAATCTTGTATAATTATAATGATGACGAAGTACCAGATGCGCGGTGCCATATTATGGTCTATCCGAACTACATACAAAATACAAGTTTCCGCAAACTTCAACAATGCGCAGTTACTTGAATCGAATTAAAATTAATTAACTTGCGAATGTATGTATCAATTAAACAATACATAGGCCCACAATGGAGACTGAAGACTATCAAAGATAACTCATATTACGTGTGGGTATCCAGTTCACATTTTAATTAATTTTAGATGTGTTGTTTACAAAAAGTGTACGATGTGCGACACAATACTTCTTTTAGAAAATGTATACACACTCATGAAAAAGTATAAAAGTTTAAGACAGGTCGAGGTTACACACTATGCATATATATATATATTCAACCCAAGTCTTCTCTCTCTCTCTCTCTCTCTCTTTCACAATTTCCCTCACTAGCCTATTCCTGTAACGCTAAGATAATTATGTGCATAAATAATAATTATACAATTGATATGGAATATTTGTACACAACATTAAACTTTAAAAACACAGAAGCAAGGAAGAAATGTTGTACTCGGATAGAAAAAAATGAATAATCTGAAAGCCTTATATTTTAACTTCATATAGCATGATCTACGATGACATTGATATACTAACCAATATCGCCGTATAGAAAAATCATGTAAATGGGTTGTAATAATTTCATACATTTCGAAAAGAAAGTTATGTATTCTGAAGCAACATCAGGTTAATGCCCTTTTTATTGCATAACTCAATACACTTGTACATGTACATCCAAACAATAAGCCCGTATACATATGCACATAATTATCATTCACGTAACTATATAAAAAATATCACGCATACAAAATACGATCACATACATTACACATACATTAAAAAGGCATCATAATCTACCTGCATATAATTTCGAAGACAAGTAACAATCATTATCGGTAAGGATATCAATAATGGCCTCCCCTTCTGATGATTGTATACACCTGATCTGAGAACTGAGATTAAAATGTCATTCAGACATGTCGAAGGCACAATTGTACAGAGATCATGAATTGTAGTTTTAACTTATTTATAGAAAAGTGTATCTACAGTGCATTTACAAATAGAATATATATTGAGTGAAATGGTAGGCATGTCAATTTCTTCTAATGATTTTCTTATAAATTAAATTGTATATACACTTTCATTGAAATTTTACACCATGACCCATCGAAGTCGTTGATCAATAGCTATCTCTTGCCTACAAAAATAGAGACCAGTTACACATTGTGGTACATTTTATGAGCATCTTCTTTATCATCTCCTTTCTGGTAATTTTGATTTCCTTTCTTTAACTTCAAGTATGGTAATACACTGTAAAAAAGAATTTGTTCATTGGTAATTTATACGTATTTTTTCCATGTAGAATTTACTTGAAAACATTAGTTTTGCCACTTACGCACTAAATTTAAGTCTTGCTAACTCAAACTTTCAATTTAGTAGAACATACGTGGAATATTTAAGTAAAATCAAATACATAAGAACTTTAAGTAATTTCAGCTTGTATTAATTTAGTAATTTTAACTCAAAATCAGAAATTATACGTATTACTCAAACAATTTATGTTGATTATTCTTATCTTTTTAAAGTAAGGACCGATGCAGTGCGTAATAGAAATATTTACATAATTTATGAATATTCATTAAGACCAAATTAAACTCTTTTTTAAATAAAACAATTCTTTTTTGTGGTTGAATGAAAATTTAAGGACTTTAAAACATTTACAAATTCATTTAACATGGCTAAGCAAAGACAAGACAATTTTTAATTGTTACCCAGTTCAAAACAAATAAAAACTTGATATTTCAGGAAATTGTCAACCAATTTTCCTTTTAAGATGCTACGATCAAGTATATATAAAATTTGGAGCCTTTCAGTATGTGTCGAATTGAAGCGTATGTAATAGTTTGTGATGGTGGTAGAAGTAGTGAATGATTAGTGGATTATTAGATGGGTACCAAATCGTGCAATATGTAATCCTATCATAGCTTTTTTTTAATTATCTAAAATGATTACAATACTTAAATTATTTACGTTAATGTAACTCGATTTAACTGAGTAAAAATTTATTCAGCAAAATAAGTAAATTCTACTTAAGATGCCGTAGGTAATATTTACTTAATAAAAATAAGGCAATTCTTTTCCTCAATTTTATTGAGTTATTTCGACTATTATTTGTTTACACTGTACGATATTATTATAATACAAAATGTAAAATGTGACATTATAATGTTTAAACAAAATAATCATTTAATAATTATATTATTTTGTAATTGCTTTGTAGAAAACGAAACGACACTTTCAGCTTCTGCTGGTTGTCACTCATTATACACCGATAAATATTAATAAAAATTAAATAATAGGTATATTAAATAGAAATTTTGTTATTTACCATAACGTGAAAAATTAAAACAAATCAACGTAGATATATATGTCATGTGTAACTAACACCCATTACGATGAAATCCCACAATCATACATTTAGGTGAAAAAATTCAACAATGGTATACCTGACTTTCATTTAAAACGAGTATTTGTTAAGTTAGAGTCTTTAGGTTGTTTAATTAATAACGGAAAATTATGCGAATTATCGATCTATTCCTATTCGAGTTTAGAGAACTGTGCTTTTGTACAGGTGTATGATATACATGTGCTAATGATGATTATTCTGCAGGCTAGAGGAATATCATAGAATAGTCTGATTACGTCATAGCCAGATTACGTAATTATTACGTCTCATATGACATCCCGACAAATGTGACTCTACAATCGGAAATGTCACTTTAAGATTCATTTCAATTTAGAGTCAGCGGTTAAAAGTTCAAGACTCTTCTGGAAGACTTCGCAAAATATACCAGCGATTGATTTCTACCCGTCATTAGTCCGGGGTAATAATGGTCTCCAGAGATCCGAAAATAGTTCTTTATACCAAGAGGCTCTTTAGATCATCGACTATAGAGTTCGAGATGATAATCAAGATTGAATGCCGTCCCTGACAATCATTCTCGCGTTACGGTCAGACAGGCCTGGTCTACGGCAGGGATTAACTTCGCATTCGTACTCATCAATTTGGGCCTATTAGTATTCAATCCATGCCTTTTTTCAATGGTCAACGTTTAGCTTAAAAATGAAATCCCGATGATGACTGACGTATAGTTCTATCAAAGTTTTGTTAATCCGTCATGCTTACACTTTTTTTCCAACACCTCTCCCTGATTTTGGTTCATCTTCATTGCGAATTGGGATCTCAAGAGTCTTTTCACGTCATATCTGGGCCAAAAAATGCACCTGGCTCTTGTCATTCAGTTATGCTTCTTCAAATGTTATCATTTTACAGGCCTAGTCTGCAGCGATAGGCAGATTCCATCTAGACTAGCTATCTGGTGCTTCGCGATATGCTGTCTTCTTCTATTCGTCTTCAAGAAGTCTTTAATTCAACCAGCGACCGCAACTCCGTCATCGTGGCTATTACAGCTAATTTGATCAAGGAATCCTCTTAGCATTTTGTAATTTGAAGATCACCTTGCGAGACGTTTCAATCCTTGCCAAACCACAGCGAAGATCCTTGAAGATGGTGAGCAACAGCGCCTACGAACTCTACCGAACTCGCCGCATCCTGGACTCAGTGGTAGAGTAGGGGTCTAGAAACCCAGACGTCAAGGGTTCGAAACCACGGTGATGCGCTAGTGTCCTTTGGTAAGGCATTGATCCTCATTACCACTCACTCGGAAAGAACTTAAAGCTAAATAGGTGCGTCTGGTTGCGTTATCTTATCCTCTTTTAATCACGTTGGTGGCTCAGAGGTATAGAGCAGTGGCATTGTAACTGGGAGGTTACTGGTTCGAAACCAAGTCGATGCGCTAGTGGGCTTTGGTCATGAGGGTGAGGCATTAATCCTCAGTATCAAGTCTTTACCAAGCCCTCCAAATAGGACCGAAACCTGTAGGTCAATCTCTTTGCTTACCTACAAGCATATAATGCTCTCTTAGCAGTCAGATAAACGATGTCATCATTCAAGCGATGTCCGTCCGGACCATTATTTGAGAGGCTCCTTCTTGGTGGAGTGGTTGTTGCCGCTGACGATGTGCGTCATCTGTTTGTTGGAGATGATCCTGCGAAGAAATTTAGCTGGTTGGTCGATGTCCGCAAAGCGACACTGGATGATGCAACGGAGGACATCTGTAAGAAAAATATCAAAGACAAAGACATAAGGTTGATCATTAATTATTGTCACTAATAAATGGAAAAATAATGAGTTGGTAGTCAATATGAATATTAGGCAAGAACAGTGATGGACCGCCTTTGTGTGCATAACATGACCATGATGACGAAACATTTTCACAAGAAGACAATGCAATGCAAAAAGTACGAGCGGACTTTACTGTTCCTATGAAGTGCCCATTGGCAAGGGAAAATATATACATTTCAATTTAAAATTAAATAAATCACCTAGCCTGTCTTAGTTTTAAAATTTACGTAAAAGTATCAATGCACTCGTGAGGAATTGACGATCTCATGCTCATACATGTAGATGGATTAGACATCACTTTGTCAATAACAAACAATTATCGTTGACATGATTGATGTCTCAACATGGTCAATTAACCCACAAAGGTTTTCTAAATGAGTCATGACTAGCGTTCAAGTTTAACCTACATTGCTAATGATCTATAACCCAAATAACTGTTTTGACACGGGGGTAGCCATAGCAGAGGAGAAAGTAAATGACCCCCATCACAATTCTGCTTCAGGAAATTCCGTCTGGTTCGTAGGGTCCGAGGGGTGGACACAAGGGACCACGGGGGTCTCCGGACAGAAGAGGAGGGGGTCATGGTTGGGCTGATTATAAGATGACCACCTCTAAGAATTACCTCCGATAACTACTTTATTGTCATGACTTGTAAGTGAAGTGTAATTCCCCTTTCGATTCAAAATACAGGGAGGGGTATATCCGTATTTTTTATTTGTCTTAACTTGGTATTTGTCTGGCTATATAGAGTGCGATGGATGGACTCGAGGGACCAAGGAACCTCTTAATGAAAATGGATAGGGTCATGGTTGAGCAAACTTTGAGATGACTATCCCTCAGAATTACCTCCGAAAACTGCCTAATTGGTCAAGAATTATAAATTGAGTGTAATTCCTCTTTTGATTCAAACTACAAGGAGGGGCATCCGTACTTGATATTTGTTACTCGTCTGGCTTATAGAGTCTGGCAGATGGAGAAGGATAGAGGGTCATGGTTGAGCTCATTTTGAAGTATAATTCCATTTTTTTCTTCTTCAGTTTAAGATACAACTACAAGGAGTGGTATCCTTATCCAAAACAATTATACTTGAATTTGCTTGTGGTTAAACAGAAATTGATTGTCCATCCGTGAGAGAAAATGCAAAATGACACTTGAAGGAAATTAGTCTAACCGTAATCTTTAAACCACAATTCAATATATTTCTTTTGTATTACTTTCAGTGTTGGAACTAATTAATCAAGAGGTGGGGAGTGTCGCGATTTTTCACTTCTTTTTTTAACAATTTCCGCTTCTTTTTATTAAGACCCTTTCCTTTTGTTGAAATAAAACAAAAGTAAACAGATTTGATACAACTGACATCTAAACTCCTGGGAATAGTGACCAGTGCAAGGAGTTGCCCCGGTCATCATGGTCATGATTTCGAAGTGAATCCTCCCTGTTTTTAAAGCTAAACAATAAGGCATATTCGGAGCAGACGACACCCGCCGCCTCCTACTTCTCCGATGCGTCTTCCAATATTGGAATTTCCTTCCAAGACGTTGACCCCACATACACTTTCTGTGACCTGGCACACTGAGGTGCGTTTACACTGTGCTTGCATTCTTGACTTATCAAACTCCTTGTACAATGTTACAAGTGTATGGGGTCCATCCTCACAGGATGTATTCTTGGCTCACTGATCGAGGCCTCTAACTTGGAAAAAGTAGAACGCACTCCCACTGCGGGGTGCACAGACATTGCGACACTTTAAATTCAATATTGAATCATTTGAAATTGGGAGGTTGGCAAGTTTCCATTGCTAGCATTGTGCGGTTTTAAAAAGAAGCACTGACATAGTTTGAGGCGATGAAGCACCCACGGCCGATGTACGAGCTGGGAAGAAAAGTGGCATCTCTTCCAAGAAAAGAATGGGCACACCTTTTCACGTGTGCACTGGGTTTTTTTTTCTCACTCTTCCCAGACGTTCTGGAATAAAAGAAAATGTTAACATGCCCTTTCCTTATGTACATCTAAGATTAAGTGATATACACCCTTTCCTTCCCCACCAAACGCCCGCCTAACAGTGAATTCTTTATAATGTATTATCTACAAACTGAATAGTACAAGACTAAAACTTTACATTTGTGTTCACCTCGGAATTGCTGACACCATTTTTATTTTCCTTTTTTCTTCTTTATTTTATTGTTTTTCCTTTCATTATAGGCGGTCACAAATCACACCCAATCCTGTTATATTCGACCTTTTAACTTTCATCCTTTCTTCTCGATGTGTTTGTTTGTTTAAAACAGCACTGCGATGAAAGGAGCCTTCTTTCCCAATTGTTCTCGACATACAATAATTATATTTTACATATCGAGTCCAAACTCGCGGACAGATCTTATTTTTATGACAAGAAACATCTGCATTTTTCGATCGCGGGCCGGGTTATGAATGAAAACAGCCAGAAGGGAAATATTCAACTTGACTTTGAGCCCGGCTCATTTCCCACGCGAGCTCTGATGTCTAATTGGTATCCCGTATGGCGTCCTTAGCTCATGGTAGATAATTAGAAATCGAAGTTCTCTCTTTTCATGTTGTGGTTTCTTGGCATTCTGATAAGATTCCCAAGTGTGTGTCTCTCTCTTTGATGATTTGATTTGAATTTTAAAAGCACATTCATTTCCTTCTGCCGTAGTATGTAACAATAAACATTGCAAAGAAGGAAGCACAGATTCCCGAAAACGGAACTTCTGTTGGGAGCGCAACTCAAGATATCATTTGCATTTTAAAGGTATTACAAAGTTTTGATATGGGGTCATGAATTTTATTCAAATTAACATATTGGAAGCATATGCGTTCTTACAATATTCATTGATCGTTGTCGCGGTTGAAATCGAGTCTAAAGTTATGAAATTATAAATAATAAACTCTTTATGTTGTATAGCTCCCTCTCAAGGTCGAGATATTAATTTAGTTATGAAACAATGTTTCTTGACTAAAATCGACCGATTAGCTATTCCCGTTTGAAAATTATATATCACAACTACATATTCTGAGATTTTCATGGTCGCAGCTACCATTGTACGGCCATAGGCGCTATTTGAAATTTATCAAAATTTACCGGGAGCACCGGTAAATTTTTATATTCAATTTTACTCGAAAACCGAAGTGTTTTAGGGGCTAATTTTTTTAGTGCTTATAAAACATCCACAGAGGCATCCAAATATATCAAAATTGTTAAGATTCACTATCCACCCAATTTTCAAAATTTCCAAAAACTTTGTATTACCTTTTAATGGAACATTTTGAAAATATCTTTTTTTTATAATAATTTTTGTTTTCTCTACATTTCCTCTTTTTGCAGTTTATTATTGGATATGAAAAATATTAGCGATGCGTCGTTATTGATTTGAGAAGCGCCCCCTTCCCCCTAAAAAAAAAGAATTATATAGATATTGATCATTGAATCAGGAACAATGGGGCATCTTTCTGTATATTTGTTATACTATGAAGAAAGTTCATTTACAACCTTTTTAACTCTTGTTTATTAATGAGTAATTTATCAAAGTACTAACTTTGGTCATTTGGTACTGCTTTTTGAAACCTGACTGATTCGGTCATATTCCGATCAAAATCTTTTAGGGACAAATAAAACGGTAAATGAAAATAGATTATCTTTATAAAAAAAGTATTGTTCTAGCAGAAATGCAACGAAATAAACATTTCCATACAACTTTTTTTCTGTTTTCTTCCAAATCATAAACACAACATTTAGTTCAATATTCAAACACAAACAATACTACCACGCCAGAATTTTGTTTTCATATTCCATGTTGACATTCTATTGTTCAAAATGACTTTTACCGATAGTTGCTCAAAAATTTTGAACAATGGGAGCCTACGCTTTGAGAATAATTACACAGCAATATAATTCATCTCGAAACAAACAATCATTGATATAATCTAACGCCTTCCTTGATTTAACCATGGAATCATAAACTAAGATAAGCCCGTACCAGCGTAGTATGTCTCATGTCTGTGGATAGTATTATCTTCCAAACCGTGTTAATAACCTCAACCACTACCGGTGTTATGTTCATGACCAGGACCGATTTTGTAGTTCGGGGTTATGAGTAAGAATGAGTGGGTGGGGTTATATTCTCATTAGGCCAAATTAAAAAAAAAAACATGTTTAGCGTCCTGTTTTTTCGAAAAATAGGAAGGAGGGGGCCCTTTTTATTTTTTATTTTTTATTTCAAAATGGCCGCTAAAAATGGCCGCTCGGTACATTTTCCCTGACAGTCGGGGCTATTTTTTTTCAAGATGGCCGGCGACAATTTTTTTTTTTTTTTTAAATCAGAAATAGAGTCATTTTAGCAGTGTTTTTCATGTTTTTTTTCTTTCAAAAAAAAAAATTAAAAAATTAAAAAAATTAAAAAAAATAAATAAAAAATAAAAAATAACAAATAAAAAAAAATAGGAGGCGGCCCCCAAAAAGGAAGCGGGCGGGGACGCTAAACATGTATATTTGTTTAAATGGCCTTAAAGATTAAACAAACTAGTAGAGGTCATGTGAATCAGGCTCTGTTGAGGTTATTGTGAAATGTTAGTTATGTAACGTATAACAAGATAATTTTTATTTATCTGTTCGTGTTTATTTTGTTTCTTTGTGATGTTTTAGATTTGGCAATTATTACATCGATAACAAATTGACTCAAAAATGTTATAGGCTGAAAATCATAAATGTTATACATCAACAGAAATAGGTATATGAAACTATATGTGTGAAAACATGATTTGGTCAAAATTAATTAAAAATTCAAAATTACATGTACACATGTTTTGGAATATTATAGGGTATTTCAGGAAGTAACCTGTTTCATTTATATTCTTCTTTATATAGGAACAGAAAGAATGAGAAAGCCCTCATAATATTTCCCATCTCCACGAGAAATCGAACGTCTCTTTAAACGGTTGTAAAGAAGACAACAATGCTGTAACGGCCGGAAGGATGTGGGATTAATGTTGTTTGTAAGTGGAAAGGAAATGTAGGAGTTGGAAAACAACACCACTCCTTTTGGGGGTTGTAGTTTAACCTGTTAGAGCAGCAAATTCAGGGTTCATAGTTGAATTTGGTTAAATATCTCGTTCAGTTTGTGTTGTTCCTATGACACCTTTGGTGTCATGCCCGCTATATATTTGTTTCATAGGATATCATAAACACGCTATTGTGTAAATAAGTTGAGGATTACATCTATCTACATGTATGTTGCAGATTTCTAAAATAAAAAATATTTAAAAAACAAAAAGTTTTTAGTGCAGACAAAAGGGAGGGGTTGATTCAAATGATTCACCACTTTCCTTTCAGAAAGTACGTTCCACAATTTGTAGACTATTCATTCCATCTCGTATGACAAAGAAACTGAAAATACTATAGCAGCTGATTTTTCTGCGAACCCGGCATAAAGGCACCAAAGTCATCTTATCAAATCGATCAATCAGGTTTGAAAATTGAATTTTTATGCTTTGAACCCCCATCAAATACTTCGAAATTTCAACTTATCTCCTTAATCTCCTTAATATTCATATATTTTTTAAAGTAATTCAGTAATCGACTGTGCCTAGTTGCACTTTGAAGACGTCATTTAGCTTAACTAGATTAGATTACCATGTAAGGAGTTTACACCTCGGGGTTGAACCGGTAGGGGTGAACTTATCCCCCTTTATTGGTTGCGGTTTTGTAACAACGGGGGTTCGCCTCAAAGTATACCCACTCAGTTCAAGGCTTTCATTCATAACTTCTTAATAAGCGTGGCAAGCGATCTTTCTTTCTTTCTTCTTACTTCTTTTGGTTAGCATTGAGGTTATGATTGATGGTGACAGGTTGGTATAATTATGATTATAATTGTTTAATTCAGTCCATGTATTGGGGAAATGCTGCTTGTTTGGAATTAGACCACAATAGCTAACTCAATGGAAGAAGGAATGTCATTGAGCTGCCAAACGACATAAAAATATTTTTGAAGTGCCGAAAATAATATAAGAATATTGTTTTCTTTATACCACCGACGCGCTTTAATTCCATTATGTTATCCATTCTGAGAGTGATTTATCACCCCATTTAAAGAAAGAATGTCGCATTTTGCACATTTTTGTTCTTCCAAAAATTGAATACATATGAGTTTCAACGTCGTTAAGCCTTAAGGATTCGGGAAATGTGTACCTTGACTCAAAAAGTTAACTGCAATCATTTTAGTTATAGTTTCCCTCTAAACCGTCTTCTGATAATTATATTTCATCCATAAGAGGTGAAACTCAGCTTGATATAAATTAGTTATGTTAATCGTAGGGATAAATGATATGTGATAAACAAAGAATGTTTCAATTATCACATATTTTGTTGGTCTAACGTTTAGACACTCTCTGCTGTTATTGTAATCCTTAAAAACTCGTGGGTTAAATTCGGGCAGAGTTCAACTAAAAGTAAATGACTCTCAAAGCATATTGTTTAACCTAGGCCTATGTTTTTATAATAGGTGGATAGTTTCCTCTATCGGTTTTCCAGGAAACAAATTAATGGATATTCAGGTATGGGTACTGTAATTTAAAATTGACAGGCTACTGTTTGAGTGCTTTTAGGTTTAATGTGTGATTATATTGAGACAGAAGCGGATACCGGCGATAGTTTAAAAAAAACATGATTTTTTATAAACATCATCGTAGTTTTGAACAAATTGTGTATGATGAGTAAAAAACAAAAAAAGACATTCGATTTTCCCCTTCTTTCTCTATTCCTCTCCCCTCACTTAACTTTTCACACCACTGATTTCGTATACCATGTATACGTCTATCATTCGTTCGTGCCATAGGCCCCCCAAAGACTAATCATTTAAATGGGAAGCTGCCGAATGTGAAATCAACATGATTATGGAGAATAAATTGTTTCAATTACGAGTGAGACTTACTTTTAAAGTGTGGATGTTTGGTTGCATAGATGAATGGGTTCACACAGCTACCTAGGAGGTATATAGCTCCAGCATAAGGCACCAGATGGTCACTCCCGGGTATCATCAACGAAACGCTGTACGGCGTCAGACACAGGAAGAAAGCGATCACGACATAAAACAAATTTCTCGTGATCTCGATCTGTCGTCTGCTAAAATGCTGCTTGGTTTGCCTCCTGTTCAAGTCCTGGAAGTACTTATCACTCTTCTCCGCCGATTCCGACGTCCGCGACATCGGCGGCGACGTCGCAACGGTGTCGGATGGCGTCTTAGGCGGGAAGGATGACGACGATGGTTCCGTTGATGACATCGATTTCATGTGACGTCGCACGTAGGCGAAGATTTTCACGTAGCAGACGACGATGATGACGAGAGGACCGGGGTAGAAGATGGTGGCGAGCATCATGTCGTAGATGCTGGCGTTGGCGTTGTCGGTGTGCTTCGGTCCGCAGCGGGTGTACTTCTCATCGAACCCGATCTCACCGATGGAGAAAATGGGCGGTAAGACGGTGAAGACAAACGGTACAATCCAGGTCAGGAGTGTCGTGAAGACAAGGTTGCGGGTTCGATAGAAGCTACGGTAGCGGTGACTAGGCTGAGTGACGAGGAATAGACGATTTAAGGCAATCGCAGCCAGGGTGAAAATACTGCATCCAGATGAGATGATGCTGCTTGCCGCGGCGATCGAACACGTCCAGTCGGCGATCGGGTACCGCTCCGTGCTCAAGACGGCAATGACGTGGAATGGCATGAGAATACACGTGAACATATCGGCAACGCTGAGGTTGACGACATAGACGTTGGTCGCTGTCCGGAGCTTTCTCGAGAGCGCGACACCTGCGATGACGAGGCCATTTCCCAAGAGACCGACGATGGCAATCAGACCCGACACCGTGGCAAGAAAAATCCTCTCCGAGTAATGAAGAGGACTCTCGTAATCGTACGGTGCCTCAGTGACGACGAAGTCCGTTTCATTCATGATGACGTCTTACGTTTTGTGCGATGTTATTGCGAAAACAATGAGTTTTCTCTGTTTATGAGCGATGTTTAACCCCAACACGATTTCAAACCGAGCTCAGCTTAAGTAGAAGTGGTAGGATGTATGGATGTCAGAAAATAAAAATCAATGTCTGCGATCTTGTAATCAGATAATGTCTCTCACCTGCCGATTTCCTGGTGCGACCTCATAGACGGACCAAAACAAAAACAATGAACCTTTTTGACGTATATGACGCTCAAGATCACGGCAAGGTAATACATTTGTTAAGTAACGTCAGTCGCGTTGCTCAGCCCAACACCTTCATGTAATCACCATGAATTCATTGTCAGAAATCGTCGATGGTTAACATAACTTGTGAGCTATCTTGAATGTCAATCAGTTCGTAACTCACAAGAAAACAATAATTCCAAGGTGTGAACAAAATAATATTCCTTGATTGTTCAGCCTCTTTTGAATCAAGGAAGGATATCGTTCACCTAATCCCAACACTCGAGTTCGTGAAGTCAGTTCCTCTTCACGACAAAGAAAAATATCTTTAACGTAATGACACAGAAAGGTATGGCGAACTTCCTTTATAGAGTTACACATCCAAGTCTAACTAGAAAAACACATACATTGAACAAAATGTCTTTCTAGATTTAGTAATGTCATCTGAGATCGAGTTGCGAGAGGCGTCGAAGGTGACTTGGTAGGACCAGCAATAATCGCAATATTTACCGTAAAAACAGATTAAGTGCCATTTAATTGTTTTCAAGAATGCTGTCAATGTCCGCTATTTATCCTCTTCAGGGTTTGAAGTCGCTTCAAATCCAGGTGTTTCCAAGAGCAAAGATGTTGAGGATGACAGCGAATCAGGGTTATCGAACCACGATTGTGGAGCTTTTCAAACTGATTCAACGAAAACCTGTTTCAATATCCAGCTATCTGTAGCAAACTCGAAACATGACCGACTGCAAACAGGATCAGATCCGCCCAGATATATCCTGACTGTACTTTCAGTTCTCTGGAGAGGTAATATGATACCTGCTATATAACAGTAGATTTTCACAAAGAAGGAGTAATGTATACTGTAATATATACTCAGATTGGTTAAAAACACAATTTTTCAAAGTTAAGCATGTGCAGAGGATAAAACACGCAGTTTCCAACTCGAAACGATGACAGACGACGCGAAATAACCACCGATTGGCAACAACACTTCAATTTATAGATTTCTAACCCCTTCCTCAAATACAAGGTCAACTCTTGATTGCACGAGCTCGTTATTTGCTACCGTGCGTTGGTTGACGAATCCTTTCGGCAATGAAGTGCTCCTTTCATTTTCTAGCAAGTGTATACCCAGCCTCGACAACTGCGTCCGCCTAACTCAAAGCCCGACTACCAAATGCTACTTCGCTGACAGACGTATTCGTCGGGATGGCCGTGGTGGTGCGCCATCACCGGTAAACTTCACTCCCAGCTGTCTCCGCGATCAGTCATTGATTACAATTAATGACTTTCTTGTAGCTCAAGAGTTCACTACGCCTACTTGATCAGCCCCGATCTATTTGCAAAATAGAAATATCCCTTGTATTCGAAATATTGTAAAGGATTCTTCCTTGATGGCCCCTGAGGATAACAAATATGAGAGAAGTGTTCGTCGGGAAATCATCGTATTGGGTATCCATCTATAAAGTTATCCTTAGATCTTCCGGTGTGGGGGTCCTTTACTCATAGCTTTAAGATTATAGTGAATCGTGGTATACGTGAGCTAATAAGGCTGATTTCCTTGTTTGCCAAATTAATATCAGGGTTCGACTGATCCAACAGAATTACTGTCATTTATCTTTTTTTAACCTCTCGAACTTGATCGCATCTATATTTCCGAGAAAAAAAATCGACCCAAGGGCAATTTCAATACCCTATTGTATGTCCAATAGAAATCATGTTCGGATTACATAATACGTCATTGTCATGTTAGTATATTTCAGTAGGTGACGTACAAGGTACTGCAATTGCCTTTTAAAAGTGACTCGGTAACATTATTGAAGGTTGATGAAAAAATTGTGTAATTTTTGTATGAAATGTTACCTATTAATATATTCCTTCTACTGTACTATACTAACCCTCTAACATGCGAAAACTCCTGAATAAAATTCCCAAACCACAAATATATTAATGGTATTCTTTGAAGGTATCACTGTGCGACACCCTCTAACAGTAAATTCTCCTAACCATTTTTAAATTTCCTAACCGTTTTTCCATGAGAATAAGACATAAACCGAAATGCCTGGAAAAGTATTTAGAGCTAATTCATTGCTTTTTGACAATTTACATTTACCTAACATGTAACTAAATTGTAAAAATAAAGTTAGGAGAATTAAGGAATCGATCAGATTAGATTTTCCCAATTTTTATCATTAATAATGGTTTGTTTTCACTCAAACTTTTAGATTATCTCTAATTGTACATCTAGCATTGAAGTCATTACCTTTACTTAGCACCATTTTATCTCATCTGAACAATGTCACCAAGCCCCTTTAAGTTGATTTTACCAAAGTAGTTGCGACCATGTTCTGATTTTTTTTAATCGTTTTACTTTTAAAACACTTTGAGTCAAAACAATTGATATATACGAACTCTCTATTATCTCCGAATGATTGTTCTGTGAGACGATGTATTCCATAAAGGCTAGTACTTGTCCGAATTATAGATTCCACTGATAAGGAAACAAAATCATTAGCATATCTTAAAGAAACAAGAATTTCACAATGTTGAAGTTAAAGTGACTGAAATTTGATATCACGGATATGTGAAGAGAGAGTAAATCTTATTAAATGTAATAATGCAACCCCAATGTTTGTTTTTCCTGAAGATGAAGCCACGAATTTGAATCGTGACAAATAAGTAGAGAAATGCAGAGCATCTTAACAATGTTGATCCGTATAGTGAAAGCATGGGAGAATATATAGAGATATAGATGTAGGATAGCAGAGGGAGAGAGAGAGAGAGAGAGAGAGAGAGAGAGAGAGAGAGAGAGAGAGAGAGAGAGAGAGAAGAAAAAGAAGAAGAAGGAGAAAAAGAAGAAGAACAAAAGAAGAAGATGAGGGAAATATGTGGGCAGAGAGGAGTTGGGAGAAATGAAGAGACGGTGAGATATGGAGAGAGAGAGAGAGAGAGAGAGAGAGAAAGAGAGAGAGAGAGAGAGAGAGAGAGAGTATTTAGATATACACAGACAGAGATCAGACAAATTCGTTTTGCTGAATCCAAATTCAAATTCACCTTGTACAAACCTTGTTTAGCGATGAGTCTCCTATATACTACCCAGTGAGAATATTTAGTCATACCTTGGCGGTGACGGAATAATCTAATTCATAAAATCCAAGTTTTGCCGCCATAAATAATAGGTACCCTGGATCTAATATCATTACAGACAGCCACGAATGATGACTATATTTACTGCTTGGCGCTGAACCATCTTTGTTCTTAAATTATTCAGCAAATAAGTGGACACCGCAGGAATTTACCCAGTTATCTTGTTATAAAACTTTTCATCAAAAAGAAAATGTACACACGAACAGTAACTATGCTATCCTGAGCCGAAATCTAATGTCATGAGATAAATATAGATTAAGGATAATAATAGCATGCAAGCTTTAAATTATGTTGTGCACGATATGTTTTCTTCAATTTCGTTTGACAGAAGTTTAATACGACTTTAACATGGAAACTGAAAGCATGCATTTCATCCAAAATCTTAGATTCATACATTTTATATATTGACCAAATATAAATGAAGATAATTGTTTAAAAGAAAAGATGATCGAACTTATTTAATTTTAGTATTTAATATTCAATGGAAAGGAGGTGTATATTACCTTTTCAATACGTGTACTGTACTCTAATCGGGGGGAGTACCCATGCAATAGGCAACTTTCCCTAATCATTACCTCAATATTAAACTTACTATCCCCCCCCCCCCCCCTATTTCCCTATCACCATCCAGGCATTTTCTACTTTGGTTATCTAGCTTTCTTGCTTTCCTACCCACGTCCCCCTCCCCGACGTTATGGGTGAACATTTTACCCGGGTGGTAATTGCCCGGGATAGATGTTGGTAGGGG